>CAMOHE010045260.1:3785-64331 GCA_946598075.1 Artocarpus hirsutus | reverse complement strand
GTAGTAAATGCATCATGTATTGCAACCACCTTTTGCAAGTCATAACATGTACTCTAACACTTATTGCATAACATATGCAACATATAATGCATTCACAACTTTTATTTCGAAACTTAACTTAATGCATGATAAATGCAACTTAATGCATAACAAATGCATCATAAAGCTTATAACTTAAATTATAAAATACTATGCATTGTCAAAAATGCAAAACATATTTTAAATACTTTCTAAATTATAACTTAAACTTTTAAAAATATTATGCATATCAAGATGCAAGTATACTTTAAACATAACAATTGCAAACTCATTGCAAATCTTGTTTTAAACTTTTAAACCATTCGTATAATAACTACAAATATACTTTAAAATTAACTTACAAAGCAATTGCAAACACATTTGCAAACATATAAATAAGTATTTGAAAATCTTTTACTTCATGCTGTAGGTGAGATTGAACTTACCCGAACTATGCTCTAGCGTTCTCTATTCCTTTCCTATCTTATTCCTTTTCCTTTCATTGGTCGGCTTCTGTGTCTTGATCATACGACAGCCGACTCGTTAATTAACTTCCTTTTTATCAATTCACTCAATTGATAATAAAACGTAAACATTAAACATTCATTTCCTCTTAACTTGTCTTGTACACTATCCGTTTACCTTTGTCTTTACTTAACCTTATAACCCATCGAGGTCACCTTTCCCTTTAACCTTGTCCCCATGACGGTTATGCTACTCAATGTGTTACGAAACTTTTTTCGTCTAAGGGCGTTATGTTAAATCGGAGTGTTCGGCTCAGTTTTAGCCGTTTTCGTAAAAATGATTATTTTGCCCTTGGTGGGTTTTTCGTCCATTTTCTAACTTAACCAAACTCCTTACTTAACTTTAACATTCCCTTACATACATAATACGGACAAATTCTCACTAAGAAACATTTCTTGACATCTGGCGTTTTGGGTCCATTTTGGTCATTTTTCATAAAATGATCATTTTGCCCTTAATCTCATTTTCCTTTATTCATTCCTTGTCTAACTTTCAATCTTGAAAACTTAGCATTTACAAAAATGTATTTCAATACGATTCATACTGTAGGCAAGATTGCTACTTACTTGGACTCCGAGCTACGTGGGTCAAGTTGTACCTCGCTGTATCTATAGTATGTTAAGCATCATCTACAGTGCTCATCGAGCGACCATGAATGGCTAGGAATGCTTCCTGGAGATCATACATTCTTGGACATGTCATTTTGGACTCCGACACTACAGTTTGAATCGCCTTGATCTACGTACAGTCGGTATCAGACAATTTTCATCGGAGTGGAATTAGCTTGAACGGAGGTCACCATTGCATTCAAAGCATCGAAATGAGTTGGAAGGCGGTCTCGGATCGTCGATTGGAGGTCCGGATCGTAAAATCCCAATTTGACCGTTGACCGTCGCCATATGGCTTTGTTGGTAGCTGAGCTCGACCTGCCTCCCTTAAATCGACTCTCTTGAGTCGATTGGTGGGGTCAATTTCTTTCAATTTGGCCTCCATCTACATGAATCGAGCACGGGTTCCACCGCTACCATCGGCGGCTTTGAGCTCCCATCTCCGGCGGAGCTACTGTGAAATTGGGCTGGGGGAATCGTTCCCCGTCCTTCTCTGAGCAGTTTCCCCATGGTGGGGCTGCTTGACTCTGCCTGGAACGGCGGCTTGAAGGCTCTCACGGCGACGCTAGGTGGCGGAGGCCGTTCTCAGCCAAACTGTGGTGGTTTCGTGCAATTGAGGTGTCCAACACCTTCCTCTCACTCCTCTGAGTGCATTCTTGCCATCAATTTGGCTCAATTCGGCCTGAAATGGCAAACCCAAACTCATCCACGGTGGCAATGGCGTGCCTTGGTCGTTCTAGCTCCTCGGGCGGTGGTTCGTGAAATTGGCCGAGGGGTTTTACTCCCCGTTGCTGTCTGACACTTTGGCATCGACAGTGGCGCCATACCGCCACCGGAGACGGTGGCTCCGGTGAGGCTCCACGGTGGCGACGGGGGTAGCTCCGTCGCGGCCCTTCCAGCTAGAATTGAGTTGGGAAATTGGTACCATGTTGCTCCTCTCTTCATGCTGAGTCCATAGACACCAAAATCACTTCGATTGGTGATCGGACGGCGAAGATATCACCTCGGGAGAATATGGGTTTCACTGCCACTTTGGGCGGCGCGTGAGCCTTCCTCCGGCCGTGTTTTGGGTGGCTCGGCACACCATTGGACTCAGCTCGTCGAGAGCTTTCCAATGGTGTAGGAGGTGTCGAAAATAGAGTCCAAAATCTTGGACTGATTTTTGAGGAGAGAGAGAGAAAATATAGAGAGAGAAAGTAGAGAGAGAGAGCTGATATTATCCGAATTTTCTTTTTTTTTTCCTTTTCTTTCTCTTTACTTTTATAAAAATTTTGTGGTCTACACAGTCTAATTCTGTATTGTGTGACCTTAAACAGTCTAATTCTTACATTGCATTACTTTTGCGGTGTAATTTTCATGCTACATAATTTCATCAGTGTATTTTCTTATACTGTATTATTTTAATACCGTATAATTTTTATGTTATTATACAATATTTTTTCTTAAATTATATTTTTCGTCTCAATATAATTTTCAATTTAATGCATTTTTAATGCGTTAAAAATTCTCGGTTATTACAGAAAATGTGTGAGGATTTTTTGAGAGCGATGGAGAAGATGAAGGTAATTTTGAAATTTTACAACTATTTGATCTATATACTTTAATATTTTTTAAAGTGTTTCTTTTAACGTTAAAAATTAAAACTGTGCTATTGGCATAATTTCCCAATATTTTAATGGGTTATTTTCATTTTTATACCTTATATGTTTAGGTTATCAGAAAATCATACATTGTATTTTAAACCTTAACACTTTTGTACCTTCATATTTTAAATTCATATCAAATTCTTAACTTTTATAGGTCAAAGTTCGATTTTAATTGTGTAAAATACTTGATGTCCCTCACATTTTAAAATTTTAGCTTTTCTCATTATATATATATATATATATATATATTCAGTTTTTCTTTGAGAGTGTTTAGGTCTTTTATGGTTAAAATTAAATGTTGACCTGAGAAAAAGTAAGAAAATGTATAGATTTGAAATTTAAAAGTACAAATATGATAAAGTTCAAAATATGGGTTATAAAGAATTGATACACTCAAAAGGCAAGGTTTAGAAATGAAAATAATTGACAAGTGATAGTAGCTCAGTTGGTTGTAAGTCTCTCTACCTTAATCATAAGTTGAGGGTTCGAGTCACGCTTAGCCTCACTCAAAAATAGGTGGCGTTCCCCTCCCTTTATATATAAAAAAAAAAGAAATGAAAATAATCTTATTTTAATACATGACGAAATCAACATATATAGGCTTATTTCACGTTATGTAAGCGTAATTCTCCAACATAGATTGGGCGTGCTAATTTCTTTTGGCATCTATTATTCTCCCACACTTATATATGAATATGAAAATAAAAAACGTATAATTCCCATAAACCATAAGGTTATTGTGTATTATTAAGGACTAAAAAGGTCCTTTATTTGTTAAATTAAAAAAAAATTAGAGATTTATTTTTAGTTTAGATAAAGCAAAAGCACCATTTTCTTTCTTTCTTAAAAAAAAATAAAAATAAATAACGATGCATCATGCAATACACGATGAAGCCGTATGCATATTTAATGAAAATTTCTGACATATCTTAATGCAAAACTACATGAGCATTTTTGTCCATCAAAATGCAATACATGCAAGCATTATAATCACACAAAGAATAGAACGAGGGCATTGACAGTAAGTCGTATTAACACACACACAAAAAAAAAAAAAAAAAAAAAAAAATCCTAACGGGAAAGTATGATGATCTGCAACAAAACAGTAATCAGATGTGTATCTCTTTATTCACCTTTAAATGGACTAGAAGCTCTAACCCAGAGACCTAAGATGGATAGAGTGGACAACTTGACAAAAGTGACCCTTTTAGGAAGGACCAAAGATTTGAACTGAAAACGTAGTAAAAATTTAAATGTTTTGGTTCGAAAGCCATGTTTTCTCAACGTGTTTAAATATGATAATAAAAAAGCAGAAAACGGCTCCAGCTGAAAAATAAAAAAATAAAAAAAGGGTCCTTGTAACGTGTACATGCAAGGCACGCCTTGTTCACTCCCCGACAAGTGCCCCCGGGCTAAGGCTTGGTAATCAATTGATGGTTAATTGTCTAAAATACAATTGCCAAGAGCATTGCAAAGCCGGAAGCCCTTGAGGGGGAGTAAGCAAGAAGTGACTTGAAAACTTATGCGCAATGAGAGATTTCATGGTCAGCAACTCGATTTGAGCTAATTATTAGAAAACTTATAATGATCTTTTCAAGGATTAGCTTTATATGCTTAGAAAGAGCAAATATATTTATAGGCCCTAAGGGCTGAGGTAATTATGTCCACATTTGGGTGTAAGTGCCAAAGGAGAGGAAGGGAGAGAGAGCGCATTGGATTGGTCGTTTAAAATCTATTTGGCACTTGATGATGGCAATACCAGATATATACCAAGTATTCTGAACCCCCCACCAGGACTTTTTCAAGTCCCAATTCAATGGACAAACCCAAAAGGAATTTTATGTAAACTTTCTTAGAAGTTGCTATTGCCTTGTTGAGATTGAAAGATGTTTCTATAAGAATTTGGATATTTGTTAGAATTGTTTTGGCACTTCAGTAAAGCTTTCAATTAAAGCAACAAAATGTGCTTTCTTAGATAAGCTCTTTTAAATAAACTTCTAATATTTGTATCCAAGTTTCAATAAGATGTTAAAAACTTCATTTTAACATGTATTTGTTTATTTATTTGCTCATTTCAAAATTTGAAAACCAAATTTTGACTTGTTTACGTACTTTTAAAAATATAATGATAACTTTTACTTTCATTTTTCTACTAACCAATAACCAAAGCAAAAGCTCTAGGCCCACACCACAATATTTTGGTATTATACATAATGTGTGCAACCTTACGATTTTAGACTTTGACACATCGCATTAGTTAAGTTGTAACATGACTAGTAATGAACAATGGCCTACGCAAGAAAATTTGCTTATCCTTATATTCAGCTTTAAAATGTTGAGATGGCCATAATTATCGTAAATGTGATCATAATATGTACCATATGAATTGTCATCCGATATTTTTAAATTGTATACATGGTTCATTTAAAATGACATATCCTCAAGAGATACAACACTCATTTGAGCAGTGTGCTCATGAAAGACCTTTGGTGGTAATCCTTTCGTGAGCGGATCCGCAACCATAGAGTTTGTCCCAATATGCTCCATAGATACCTGAGCACTTTGTATTCTTCTTTAACAACTAGGAACTTGATGTCTATTGCTTCAACTTTGTTAAGCTCCTGTTGTTGTTGGAATATAACACTACTGACTTATTGTCATAAAATAACTTAAGTGGTCTTTCAATTCCATCCACAATTCGCATTCGAGTAACAAAATTCAGTAGCCATATCCTATGGTTGGATGCCTCATAACATGCTATAAGCTCTGCTGCCATGGTAGAAGAAGCTATTAGTGTCTGCTTAGGACTCTTCCAGGAAATAACTTGTCCAGCTAGTAGATAGATATAACCTGATGTAGATCTTCGACTGTCTTGGCACCTAGCAAAGTCAAAATCAGAATACCCAATGATCTCCAACTGATGCGGTCTTCTATATGTGAGCATGTAATCCTTTGTTCTCTGTAAATATCGCATGACTCGTTTGGCTGCTTTCCAATGATCCATTCCTAGATTACTTAAATCCTACCTAGCAACCCAATAATGTATGCAATATCCAGACGCGTACAAACTTGAGTACACATCAGACTCCCTATGGCTGATGCATAAGGAATCTTCTACATCTCTTTAACTTTAAAGTTAATTTTAAGGCATTGACTGAGACTAAACTTGTCCCCTTTAACAACAAGAGTGTCATCTGGTTTACAATCTTGTATGCCAAATCTCTTAAGTACCTTGTCGATATAGCTCTTTTGTGATAATCCAAGTATATCCCGAGAGTGATCCCATTGTATTTGTATGCCTAATACAAAACAGGCATTCTCAAGATTTTTCATCTCAAAATTTCTTTGCTAGAAATCTCTTGGTTTCGTGTAATAACCGTATATTGTTACTGGCAAGCAATATGTCATCGGTATATAAAACAAAAAAAATATGCTTATTTCTATTGAACTTGTGGTATATACAATCATCAACTGCATTCATCTCAAAACCAAACGAGATTATAACTTGATGAAATTTGTAATACCATTGACGAAAAGCTTGCTTAAGCCCATAGATGAATTTCTTCAGTTTGCTAACCATTTGCTTTAAGTCTGTCGACACAAAGTTTTCTTGTTACACCATATAAATAGTGGTTAGCTTTAAGTCTGTCGACACAAAGTTTTCTAATTACACCATATAAATAGTCTCATCAATGTCACCACTGAGAAATGCAATCTTTACATCCATCTGAATGTTATTATTATCAATGTAACTTAAGATCAAAATGTGCCACTAATGCCATTATTATCCTAAAAGAGTCTTTCGATGATATCGGAAAGAAGGTCTCTTTATAGTCAATGCCTTCCTTTTGAGTAAAGCCCTTTGCAATAAGACTCGCCTTATATCTCTCCACATTGCCTTTTGAGTCCCTCTTAGTCTTAAATATCCATTTATAACCAATGGGTTTTGCTCATTCTGGCAACGGGACAAGATCCCAAACGTAATTTGTTTTCATGGACTTTATCTCCTCATTTATGGGGAGACTAATTAGATCCTCCTCCACCACTCCAAAGTCAACCTCGTGTTCTTGGAGAAATATGATATAATCATCAGGAATCACACTTCTCCTTTTTCTAGTAGATCTCCTTAATGGCATTGGTTCTAGAGGCTGTTGAGTTTATTCTTCTAGAACAATTTCTTGATTTTGAATGGGAGGTTCTTCAATATTGTCTTGATCTGGAATTGCATCTTAAACAATGTCATGAAAAGAAGCTTGATCATGATCATTGTCAATAATAATTGGAGGAATAGTGACATATTCCTTTTCAACGACAATATCTCTAATCCCATATCCCTTCGCAAACTCAATATCCTTAAAGAACCGAGCAGTTCCCGTCTCAAAAATTGACTTATTTGTGGGATCATAAAATTTGTAACCTCTTGACCTCTTAGAATATCCAATAAAATAGCAACAAACAGTTCTGGAGTTTAGTTTCTTTGCATTTGGCCTATAAGACCTTACCTCAACTGGACAACCCTAAATGTGCAAGTGCTTCAAAGTAGGCTTCTTGTCTATCTAAAGCTCATAAGGGGTTTTGGCAGTTGCTTTAATTAGAACTCTGTTGAGTATGTAAGCTGTAGTCTTTAAAGCTTCTCCCCAGAGAGATTCTGGCAAGGTAAACTGACTAATCATACTCTTCACCATGTCCTTAAGTGTTCTATTTTACCTCTCAGCAACACTATTCATGTTGGGTGATCCCGGCATGGTATACTATGCGACGATACTGCACTCCTCTAGGAACTTAGCAAACGTTCTCGGATGTTGTTCACCTGATCTGTCATATCTGCCATAGTATTCTCCACCACGATTAGATCTAACGCCTTTAATCCTTTTGCTAAGTTGGTTTTCAACTTTAGCCTTATAATTTTTGAACACATCTAGTGACTATGACTTCTTATGAATGAGATATAGGTAGCTATATCGTGAGAAATCATATATGAACATAATAAGATATTATTGACCATTCCAAGAAGTCGTAGAGAATGGCCCACAAATATCTGTATGAATTAGTTCTAAGACGTCTAAGGCCCCGTTGGCACCTAATCTCCTTATGTCTATCTGTTTCTCCTTTATGCAATTAACATAAATTCAAAAATCTGTTAAATCAAAGGGATCAAGAATCTCATCGGACACAAGTCTCTCAATTCTCTGCTTAGAGATATGACCTAATCTCTTGTGCCATAATGAAGCGAAATTCTAATTGGTTAATTTTCGCTTTACACTACGTCTACTTATATGCATGGTTTCATTAAATGAGACAACCGTATCAAGCAAATAAAGGATATCATAAACACATAAAGAACCAAAACCAATAACATTTGAATTTTGAAAAAGACTAAATTGACTATTTCCAAATGAACAAGAATAACCAAATTTGTCCGGTATAGAAAAAGAAACCAAATGCCGTCTAAACGATGGTACAACATGAGTCTCATTTAAATCCAAATAAAATCTAGTCCTTAATAATAACCTAAATGTTCCTATTGTCTCAACTTCCATTAACTTGCCATCGCCTACATACATGTATATTTCACCATCACTTGGCTTTTAGCAACTTAGGCAACCCTGCATAAACACACTTATGTGAGTAGTAGCACCGAAATCTATCCACCAAGTGTGTATTGATACGAAGTTAAATTAACCTCAACAAACTAGATTGAGAAGTGTACCTTTCTTTGCACGCCATGCATGATAGTTGGTTCATTGCTTTTTCTTATGTCCAGTACCTCCACAGAAGAAATAGGCAAATTCATTACCTTATCCCTTCTGTTGTTTCTTTTGTGGTGCGGCACCCACAGCTTGCTTACCCTTCTTTCTTTTCTCATGCTTATTCTTAAAGGTTGTAGCCAAATGAGCACTTTCTACCTTCTCTTGTTTCAACCTTTCCTCTTTTTGCACGCAATATGAGATGAGCTTATTAAAGGACCATTTGTCCTTTTGACAGTTGTAGTTCACTTTAAATTGACTGAACTATGCGGCAAGAGATATCAAAACTAAAAGCACGAGCAAGATCTCATATTGTTCTAACTTGAGCGCTTTTAGTTTTGAAGCAAGATGAGACATCTCTATGATGTTCTCCCTTATGTTCCATTTTCCTTTGTACCTCATTGAAATAAGGTTTGTCAGAAGTGTACTTGTTTCAGCTTTTTCATTCTTGGCAAATCTCTTCTCAGTTTCCTCAAGAAACCTTTGGCTGTAATAACCTTTTCGGACATAATGCCCCTGAAAGCTTCCAGAATAGCATGCTTTATGATCATAAGACTCATGTAGTTCAAACGGTCCCACCTTTCCATGTCCCTTTTATTATTAGAGGAACTATTATCCGTAAGGTCAGTAGGCCGTTCAACCCTTAACGCAAGGTCTAGATCCATGACATTGAGAACAATCATAACGTTTTCTTGCCATGTCTTGAAGTTTGTGCCATTAAGCATGGGAATTGAATTAATGCTAGCAGAAATATTAGAAGCAGAACTTAAAATTGAACAGAGAACGAAACAACAAAACAATGAGCTCACATAAGTTCCATATCATACTTAAGTAAATTCAAATAATGATAGGGCCCATCACAAGATACCTAGCATAACATTAATATTTGGTCTTTAGATAGAAATATTAACTTATAAGTGGTACTCTTGATGTAGTAATAAAACACTGACAATAAGAACATGTCAAACAATAAATCTTCCTTTGGGCCAATTTATTGTTCACTTGTAAAAACCAAATAATCATCACATATATATTACCACAGGTGTACATGTAATTATGTCAAGTATTGGTCTTCCTTTGGGCTGGTCAATATTCACATAAGTTAGATAGACACAACCGTTTATATTTTAAACAAATTAATTTTTACAAAAGAGGTCACTTTGGTGGCATATTGTTTTAATTAATTCATCTCAAAAAATATATAAAATAATAATATTTGAATTTAAAATGGCACGAAAAATGATCAAAATTAAAATAAAAAATTTAAAAATTTTAAATTTTTTTTGTTAAAGTCAAAGTCAACGGTCAAAGTCAGTCATTAGAGTCAAACCGAATCAGGTCTTAATGGGTCTGGTATTGTACGAATGGATTAACCCTTTCTAGCTCTTTTCCCCAACCCAATTACACATTATTTGACCCAACATGTAAAACCAACCTAAAAAATTGACCCAGAGGCAATATATTCTTAATATAACTGATGGGCTTGTCAAACCTTAGGCCAAACTGAAATATACTTAGCTTGGTAACCAATGTAATCCAACAGTTTCCATAAAATGGTTTTGCAAGTTTTAAACTTTTTTTTTTTTTTTTTAAAATGAATGGCAGCCATTGTTGCTGTGTAATAAATAAAATGATATTTCGATTAAGCAAACCCAATAAACCGTTTCCCATTGAATGAAATCTCGTTAAAAAAAAAAAAAGTTGAACCCAATTCTTTGCCATTAAACCGAACCCAATTCAACCGAAATGTTGAAATGTATATACTTCAACCAATTGTTTTTTTTTCCGACTGCAACTTATTATTACGAAAAAGAAAACTTTCTGAAAACAATTATTAAACTGAATTCATCCTCAATATGTATAGCTAAATATATCGAATCCTTTATATATATAAAGAATTTTTTTTTGGTCGGCAGCATTGTGCCGAATCCATGATTCAACCGAAAAAAAATTGAATCTTTTAAATATATATATAATCATGAATTGAATCCATCTTCAACAAACTAATAACCATAATTGTTTTCAACGTAAATATTCAACCGAAAAATGTTGAGAAAATATTTCTCAATGATTCAATATAAGGAGGCTCTGATACCACTTGTTAGAAGAAACTTTCATAGATAAAAACTATCACCAAATCTAAAATCTCATGTTAATTTATCAAAAAATTTAACAGAAGTATACTTGAATCCATGTAAACAGATGTGATCCTTGAATCTTTTGATTATTGATTTTCCAAACCAATACGTATGGTTTCTTTAAGAAAAAACCCTCTCTCTTTTCTAATGATAGATTGTCAGAAAAGAACCGTACGTATGATTCAGGGACCATAATCTTTTATAAATATTTTAACTTTGTCTTATTTCTATGTTGGCCCATTACAAAAAAAAAATTAGACTTTTAAGTTTCTACACATAAATGGGTTCATATTTTATAAGATGCTTTAAAGCTCAAAACTTTATACTTTATTAAATTACTTTAATTAGGCTCAATCTTATAATAGCCGATAATATACAATTATTATTAATATATATATATATATATATATGCCACACAGATTAAATCCAACAATTCATTTACCTTGGCTTTTTTGATTTCTCTTACACCGAATGTGTAAATGTGTGTGTGTGTGTGTGTCTATATGTGTGCGTGTATATTATTCCACACTGCCGCATCTCACTTCTTAGCATCTCTTGAAGGTCACTCAAAAGCCATTACTAGGAAAAACAGAAAAAGCCCTTTTAAGTTAGCTAGTAGTTCATATATATATATATATATATATATCTATATCTATATCTATATATATATATATATATATATATCTGCAACCATTGTTATGTATGTATGTACCTTTGCTTTTTTACGCTTGGCTTGCGTTAATTGGTTGTTGTTATGTCACAATAATAAAGGCATACCTTTGCATGGAATACTTCAGCCGTATGCATATATTTGATCAGAACAAGTAAACTGATCTCAGAGTCCTCGACAAAGATTGACATTGTTTAACTCAAACTAATATAAATTTTAGTGCCAAATAACCTTGATTGGTTGGTCCAATATAGGCCTAGGTCTCAACCACACGCCAAAAAAGAGATCTTATATACCTAGGAGCCGAGGAAAATAATAAAAAGAAAAAAAAAGAGCCAAGGACTCAGATATTTCAAAATCGGTTCTTTTTTTTTTAAGTAGAAGTATTTAGAGAACCTCCTTCGCTAAAATCCAAAAGAAGTGGTTTTTGTTTCATGATGCTTTTTTTTTTTTTTTTGGTGCACACTTTGTTGCATAATAATTGGGTACAATAAAATGGAAAAGAGAAGGAAAGTACGTTCTTATAGCTAGGAAATTGCACAAGAAAAAAATGAGCTGTAAAAGAAACCCGTTGGACCATGAAAATTAATCTGAAATATGATGATTAATAATGAGTTAGATTGGAAAGTAAGCAATGAGATCAAACGGCGGGTCGTTTGGAATCCATGGCCAGCTGATTTAGGGCACACAAAAACAACGTGGCATACTAGGTAGGTCCATGTCTAGTGATATTGGAGGAATCCCAACAGTTTTTAGGATCTTGCATGTTAGACAAGAAATTCCAAAACATATAAATAACGATTTTGACAAACTAGCGAGATATGGGCGCTATTTGGGCCGGCTAGCTTATTACCGTTTCCTTTCATGGAAGATAACAACGGAAAAGGTTAGAAGAATGCTCCAACTTTTTAGGATTGTCATTAAAAAATTGCCTTTTAAATTCTTTTTGAAATTGCCTTTTTAATTAAAAAATTTATTAAAAGTCTAAATTATTCTTCTTTCTCATCCCCTCATAAGGGATGCCGTCTTAGAACCCACCAGGTTCTATCCTGAAACTCATCAGGTTTTATCTTAGAACCCACTAAAACTTGCCAGGTTCTATTTCAAAATCCGCCAGGTTCTATCTTTGAACCCTTCAGGTTCTAACACAAAACCTATCAGATTCCAACATATTTTCTTTGAAATAAAGAAGTACTAATCACCTCCCATCGATTTTATATACTAGATATTGGATTGTAACTTGGTAGGTTCCAATATATGTTCTTTGGAACAAAGAAGCACCAATCGCATCCGGTCGTTGGAACGGGGTGTCAGAGCATAAAAGAACACTCTAGGTTCCTTTCTGGAACCTTCTTGATTTTGTCACAGAACTCACTAGGATTTATAATTAAAAAATCTCACAATTAAAAAAAAAAAAAGCGATGTCGAGACTCAAAAACATGAAAATTGTTATGTTGTTCATTAACTTCTACAAGCTAGATCCTTGTTCAAAAAGTCAAAATTAGAAATTAAAAATTAAAAATTACAAACTTGTCCAAAAAAAATTGCTTCAAGAAACTTCAACAAATGAAGTTCTTAAAACAGTAGAAATGTTCAAAGTAGGCAACTAAAGAGCTAAAATATCAACTGGAAAAGAAACCAAAATCACCATTAAAATTGGAAAAAGAATTAGAAATTATTGACATTAGACCTGATTCCTTCTTTTTTTTTTTTTTTTCCTCCTCAAAATCTAGAAATTCTACTCAAGAGTCACTTTTATTGGGATTGAGGACATATGTTTAGTAGCCGTGTAAAGAATAGGGGCAGATCTACAATGGCTATTAGCAAAAAGGAAAACAAAAAACTAGCAAGTGATATTTGATGACATTACAGAAGTTAGTATTTGTGTTTTTTTAATGAAAAACAAAAGAGACGATAAAAATCCCAAAACAGCTTTTCTAACAGAACCAAACTATGAAAATGATACGGATTACAACCAATGGACAATGAGGGGCTAAACCAAGCGTAAATTTATCTGTTAATAGCATAGGCTTTGGAATTTGGATGAAGGTGTTCCTAGTGTTTGATTTACGTTCAAACACTCCTATCAGTACAAGTTATTCCCTAGTTTGAAAGAAAGATTTCTCTAGGAACTACTTCCAAAGTGAGGCGACCTCGATTAAAACTTTGAAGAGATACAAAAAAATAAATAAATAAAAAACACTAAAAAGGATGAAAAAATGAAAATCAGTTAGATCAATTGAACTTTAATTGTGGTTCGAAAAAATCACAGCCTTAAAATTGCCATGAGCGCGTCGGTGCCGAGAACAAAGAAGAATGGATTTGATCTTCTCGCCACTGTGACCTTCGTTTGATCTCTATGAACATTGTCATGAGTCAAGATAGCCATTTCCCTTTAACCGTTGGAGCCACGACCATGCCCAATTCTGATGACGCCGATCTCAGCCAAGAGATCTTAAAAAGTGAAGATGATCGCTAGGTTGGCGACGATCGACGATGGAGGAGATCAAGGAAGAGTGACGACGAGGCAATAGTATACGAATAGAGACCAGTATAATCTTCTTTGGCTTCATAAAAGGATGGTGAGATATGTCAAATGGGCTGTTTATTTTATAAACTTAGGTAGTAAGTATCATATCTATATTTTTCAGAGTAGTTAGTAAATATCATATATTTGTTTCTTTCATTTTTTTTCCCCTTTTGTCCTCCGCTCCATTCTGTCTTTGTTTCCATCTCTCCCCTCTATCCTGGCATTGTTAGCGGCAGTTCCCTCAGCCGTCATGGGAAGCCTATCAATAGCAACTAGCGATGATCGCAACTGCAGTGGTCGAGACAACCGAAATGCGCTACCGAGCTCAGATCGAAACGAGCTCAACATCGTCTTCCTCGCTCAGCGCTAGCGAATTCTTCCTCAACGTTGTCTTCTTCGATGCGGTCTTGGATTGGAGACAGTGGAGTCATGGGGTGCTCCTGCGGCCATGATGTTCCCATTCACCAAGATCGAGGTTGGGAGCGAGAGAGAGCTGAACCTTCTCTAAAATTCTATCTGCTATTAATTTGAATTTACACAACCAAAATTGCTATTTCGCTCATTCCTCTAATCCATGGCGCTAAGCTTGGCCCAGTATATATCTATTTATATTCATGCTATAGCCTTAATATATGCATGTGCTCTAATAGTGCTTTTTATTGTCTTCAATAACAAAATTATAAATGAACAAGAAAAATAAAGTATTAAATACAATAAAAAATATTAACTTATAATGAAACAAGGAATATGATTAAAAAAGATCCCACATATTGTCAAACTTACTGGGCAAAAATTCAAATGAGATAAAATATTGTAAAGAAAAAAACTTGTTCCTCATATATATTGTGAGAAAATTATAAAAACTACAAAATCAAAAAGAAATATTATGTTTTCCCATTAAAAAAAAGAAATAGTATCATGCTATTTATTGTGTCCTGAGTCACTTACTGTGTCATGCTATTAACGTGTTTTGTGTCTAAATATTAGATCAAAATTAACTTCTTTTTATTATAAATCCTACCAAGCAAAAATTCAAATGAAATAAAATATTTTGAAGCAAAAATTCATTATATGTCTTGTGAGAAAATTATAAAAACTACATAATCAAAAAGCAATTTTATCGTGCCCCCGTCCCTTAACAAGTAGTGCTCTTAACGTTCATTGTATTCAAAAGTTGCGTCAAACCCAATCTTTTTTATAAATGTGAGCTTATCTAATAATCATATCATATTATGTCGTGTCTATTTTTTAGTGCATCACTGACCCATTTTAAAATCTCTAATCAGAGGCCCAAAAGTACTAGTGATGCATTTTGAAACCTCTAATAACTTGAGGTCCAGAAGTACTTATTCAATAGTTATAAATAAGCAAGAAAAATAAAGTATTAAACACAATAGGAAAATTAATTTATAATGAAACAAGGAATATGATTAAAAAAGATCCTACAACATTGTAAACTTTACTAAAAAAAATTCAAATGAGATAAAATATTCTAAAGAAAAAGAAATTATGCATTATATGTCTTGCGAGAAAATTATAAAAACTACATAATTAAAAAGCAACATTATTTTGCTCTCGGTCCCTTAATGTATCATGCTTTTAATGTGTTTTATGTCCAAAAATTGCATCAAACTCAACCTTTTTCATAGCCCATTTAATAATCATGCTGGACTATGCCATGTCTACCGTTTAACGCATCATTGACCCATTTTGAAATCTATAACCTGAGGTCCAGAAGTGCTTGTTCAGTATTATCCTTCCTTATTTATTTCATTCTTGTACAACTAATATTTAAACAACAAAAGGGAAGAATAGTTAAGCCAAAACCTCCAACCGTTAACTAACCTTCAAAGTGTGTATATACAAATTTAATCAACAAAGAAACAAATTGAGTTTGGAAAATTGGTTGCTCATAACGGAAAGAAATTGTATATTAGTGATTTTTCCTCAAAATATCCTTAACTATTGTCATAGGTGAAGCAAAAAGTGTGCAAATATTATCCATCCAAACCTTCAGCAGCAGACCTGCAAATTTGTGGTGCACAGTCTATGGTCATGTATGTATATGAATGTGTGTGTGTGTGTGTGTGTGTGTGTGTTCTCCTCAAGAATTTCTTTGTGCCTGTGGTTTTTGCTCTTTCAAGATGGGATGAATTTTGGTTCAATTCAGTCCGACATAATCTCATTGCTATGTAGCATACATCACCAATAATTTCAATTTAAAGTTAATTAAGCATTGTTTGTCAAGATTAGAGAAACTAAAACTCCAGAGTTCTTGAAAATAATATTTCAGAATCTATAATAAAGTGAAACAAGGATATGTAAATAAATATACTAAATAAAAAGTTCACTGAAAAATGGAGTAACTAAGTACTGAACTCATTAGGGCTTGTCTTCCAAATTGTACTAAGAGCAAAGGAAAGATACTTTGCTACTGAGAAAACATGATAACTAAGCGCTTTATTCACATAGCGCAACATACATACGTACGTATACACATACATATACGTCTACATAAATAGCCAGATGCTTTTCCAAGATGTTTAAAGAATAAGAAAAAAGGAGAATTTTTTTCTTTTAATTTATTTTTCTAGTAAACAATTAACCCAAAGTATTAAGGAGAGATATCAGTATATCTCAAGAAAGTTGACACCCAATAGAACTGGCTTAATTACTAATTAAGAGTTTATTTCTTTTTATTTTGTTTGCTAATTTATTTGTTCTCGGTCGTTACATTCTCAGCGGCGTGCTATACTCTGGTTTTTGTCTTGGTTTCTAAGCATTAAATTTTTTCTTCCTTGACGTGTTACAATCTGCAGATTTGAGTTCAAGAGTCACTTATAGGCTACAGGCCATGACTAAATTTTATATATATATATGTATATATATAAGCTAGCATTGAACATGAACAATTCATGTTTATAAATATATATATATATATATTTATAGTTAGGACTGTATATAGTTGATCTACTTTAGTCTCTGGTGAAGTAAAATATAGTATTGGAAACATGCATGAGACCCCGTCAAGCAAAGGGACATCCATTAAAGTTTCCCCATAACTCAGGAGGAGATGTAAAGCAGTAGTTTTCCTTCTTGCTAATGACAATTTCCACTTTAACTTTTAGGGTTTGAATTGTTTGGTCCCTAAACCAAGTCAAAGCTTGCATTTTAGTCTCACTTGAACCATAAATTCAATAAAAAAAATATTCCTTATCACGTTTTAAAAAGTTAAACTACTTATAGTCCTCTATACAGATTTTCCATCAATTTTTATGACAATGGAAACATATGAGAGAGCGCTTTGCGAAAAGATCGTGTGGCGTGGGTTTCCAGACCCCGTGGTCTTTACCTAATTGTGGAAGAGGTGAAGTTCCGTTTTCTCTCATTTCTCCGCAAGTTGATTTGTCTACAAGGCTTAATCAAAGTAGTCCGTCCCCCTTCTCAAGTTCCGGATGGCAGCACTGCTTATTATTAAGTAACTAAAAAAGTGGAAAATTGTGCTGCAAACTTAGAAATTAAAAACGCAACTTTTGAAATAGTTTATCGAGAACTCTAAAAGAATTAATTATTTTGAATAAAAACAAAATGAATATGTTCAATAACTAGGAGCTGGAGACAAGAAAAAAGATTCTAATTTGTTCTTGAATATTTTAAAGTAAAACCCCAGACGTACCTGTCATAAAATTTTGAAACGTTAGATTTGGGATTGGGGGAATAGCATAGGATAAACAAATATAACAAATTAAATATGAGAACTCCATACATACATACATACATATATATATATATTTATACTTGAAATATATATGCAGGTAATGCATGCAATTAGAAGCACATGACAACAATCTAGCTACTCTCCCCTAAAGGCTTCCAAAGCTTAATTTTGCTTAAAAAACAAAATTCATTCGGAAGCCTTAAGGGGGAGAGTAACTAGACGGCTGCCACAGTAAGACAAAATAGGAACGAGCTCTTTTATCACTCTCAGTAATCTCTCCAAATGTACGCTTATATAAGCCCCTCTAGAGGTGGCAAACATAGAACAACTTATTTACATCATGAATATATATATATATATATGGATATGGGGCAGTGTTTTTAATCACTCATGAGGGTTTTTTTTTTCCTTCTAAATTTTTGCTCTCTCCTCTAAGAATGAGTAAAAAGCTATTAAACCCTCTTTCTATATTGGCCACTTAAGGCCTTTACTAGCTTACTCAAAGGAGTGAGCCGTAGAGGCCTATTTATAGTTCCCAAGATTTGGGGGTTCACACGAGTGTAACGCGAGAGGTAAGTCATATACCTTGGAATATCCTTTCCTGACATGAGTGGCATAATTACAACCACTTATTCCATGTTGGGTGAATATATCCAAGAAAGTGGTACTTGGTGGTGTCTTTGCATGTCAGCAAATTATAAAGCTCAGTGCAAGAATAAAGCCATGGAAAGACACCTTTGAAGAATACTTGTCAGAACATAATGTCCACACAAGAAAAAACAAAGTTTCCTATCTTTATTCGCTTGGTAGATAATTCGCATGCAAGTTGCAATGAGTGACGATCAATGGCGTCATTTGAGGACATGAGTCAGGAGATATTTTTATGATAAACTTCATGAGATTCTTTACTCCCCGTCACGCCCCAAAACTTGAAAAATGAGGTGACAATTAATTAGGTTAATTATATCAAATTTTTAATTAAAAATCACCAATTAAAAGATTAAGTTAATTATAAAACAACATGATGGATTTAAAATTTTTTAAATTAAAACCCCTGATTTAATGCAAACAAGATGAGATAAAATAATAAGAAAATTATAAATACGAGTTGGGTCTTACCGGACCTATATTAGTGTACACACATAGTATCGACAATAATTAGATTACAATCACAGTCCAATACAAAAGAGGAGAATTAAAGTGTTACATGCCTTGAACAAATAAAGCGAATAACTTACTCGAGATCTTCTACTACTTACGAGTCCGATCGATGGACTCCCAGTCGGTCCTAAGCTAAATTCCACCTAGAAGGGGAAAAGGTTTAAAGCAAGAATAAAAAATGTGAATGAAGGACTTAGTAAAAATAAGTTTGAAATCATTTAATTCGAATATAAAATTTATCATTTCAAGAAAATATCTAGAAAACACAATAAATAAATTTAATTTAGTCATTCTTACCAAAATAGTCCCTCATTCAACTTAAATGAATTCATTAGCTTATCTCTAGCAAACCATCAAATATCACCATCGAAATGGCCCAGTTGGGTTTCAAGACCTGCCCCTAAGGTCATTCTCTACATAACCCAATATTTGAAAATGGCATCATGCCCAATCTATAAATCATTATTCAAATCTCATTTTACCAAGTGAGTTCTCTTACATGCATTATGCGATTCATTATAGATATCACATCTTTCAACAATTTATGAAAACAACTTATAAAAATCATTTTCAGTCATTTACTGAAAAGATTTTGAAAGAATTTACTTTGAGGCCAAAACCATTTAAAAGGATGGATACTAAAGAAGGCGTAAAAGTTCTACCTCAATGTCCTGCACCATGTCTCAATACCGCAATCCTGATCTGCTATTCGTTAGCTCTACAGAACCACAAATAACCTTAAATATTAACTAGGTTTGTTAATATCTATCTTAAAGTATTTTACATCACAATGCTATCTTATAGTGTCTTAGTATGCCTTTAAAGTTCACAAATTCTTACTATCATGTCAAAGTCTTTATCTAGGTTCAAAACAATAAAAACGGGTGAAAAATATCAAAATTTGTGAAGCTTAGTCGGCCTACTGAATTTTCTGGTCCGGCCTACCAAACTCCACAGTTCAACTTATTGGCCGTATGAAATCAGCCTATCGAATTGTACTAGGTTCAATCTACCGACGATATGAGTTCGGCATGCCAAACTCATGAATCTGGCTTGCCGATGCTCAAGTTGGCCTGCCAAACTAGAAAAATTTAGAATTTTTTAGATTTCAAGTCTCGGCCTCCCTGAGCTCAAAATCCCATTTTCAACCTATTTTTTCAATTTCCAGAGCATCTATAATGTTCATAAATGATAAAAAAAAATAATAGAACATATTTAAACAACTTTAACAAGTTTTACATAGAGATTTTCAAGAAAATCTGAAAATGGGGAAAAAGAAAAAAACTTGATTTAATCCTATTTTCATCCAATTAAATCTAGATTCTAGATGATTTGAGTTCTACAACTTAGACAAAAGGTTAAGCAAAATGGAACTCGGAATTCAACATACAAAGAGAATTGAGAATTTTGGAAAAAGTTTGAAATTTGAGAAATAGAGTAACTAACCTCGAATTTGACCTTTGATTCAAGTTTGTGGAGGCCCAATTGTGTTTCTAAGCTTCCAATCCAACTAAGGAGCAAGACTTGAGCTCAAAATTTTTGAATCAAAGAGAGAGAGAAGAGGGATAGAGATGCTGAGAGAAAGAGGGAAGAGAGAGAGCGTCTGAGAGAGAGAATGAGGGAATGTGGAAAGAAGAGAGGGAGAGAGAGATTAAATAAAGGAAAAGAAGGGTGGTTTTGTAGAGGGAAATCCATGTCCTACATATGGTTTTCCAAATTGGACTTGTTTGAAATTTGAAAAATTGTTTTGTTTAAAAATTCATAGTAACAATTAAAATAACAAAGAGATGAAATAAATTGAAAAATACCAAAAAATAGGCAATGAAATAAATTGAAAAATACCACAAAATAAGCAAATTAAGTTCAAATCACATTTAGGCACACTAATACACCATTTTATACATTAATTTCACTTAATTAAAATCTGGGTGCTATATTCCCTCGTTGTAGAGCACCTAATAATTGGCTTACCTGATCAAAATGTTGGAGAGCTTTTGGGTAACAAGAAATTGAGGCTAAGAAAATTGGAAGTATGAACAAGTTTAAGGCATATATAAATACTTTTGTTAAAGGTTTTTTTTACCCCTATTATTAAGTTTCCTAACAAAATTTAACGGCAAATTACCCCATGATATAACAAATCTTGAGCAAATAATATTGTATTTTAGAACATGATATGAAACCTAATAGAAACTATGTTTCTCAAAGAAAGAGAGGGAAAGATGAATGAAGGAATTAAGAATTGGTTCTTCTCATTGATAGAAAACCTTATATATTATATGTTCAATATACAAAGTAGCTTTAAATACTAAGCTATAGTAATAACCGTGTAATAACTGTGTAACTAACTTCTAACATAATTAATTTTCTCTAACTATACTAACTATACAACTAACTCTTTGTAGTCAATGAACCAATCTTGGTTCTGTTACAGTCATTACAATACTCTCAACAACCACCCCTTAAACTTAGTGTAGAAAGTTTTTTCTACAATGAGTTTAATGCGAAGAATATGACAGTAGGAACTAAAAATAGCCTTGGTAAATACATCAGCCAGTTGGTCTTGAGAGGGAACATGTCTGACTTCAATCTTTTTTTGCAATACTCGTTCTTGTACGAAGTATAAATCCAGCTCTATGTGCTTTGTTTAAGCATGAAGTACTAGATTGGCAGTTAACATTACAGTGCTTAAGTTGTCACACCAAATAGGGGGCACACAAGGACAGTTAATCTTCAATTCTTCAAGCAATGACTGTATCCATGTGATTTCAGTGACTAAGTTAGCAAGGCTTCTAAATTTTGCTTCGATGGATGATCTTAAGACTGTACTTTGTTTCTTGGAATTCCATGATACAAGATTTGGTCCTAGAAAGACACAATAGCCAATTGTTAATCTCCTATCTTCTAAATCAGAAGCCCAATTAGCATCACCAAAGGCTGTTAGAGTAAATTCTATTGCTGACCTTGTCTTTAGATGGATACCATATTCAAGAGTGCCTGCCAAATATCTTAGGATATGTTTGACTGCCTTCCAATGCACTTCTAGTGGATTTTGCATAAACTGACATACTTTATTAACACTAAAGGCTATTTCTGGTCCTGTGATAGTAACATATTGTAGTGCACCAACAATGCTTCTGTAAAAGGAAGGATTGTCAACCTGATCACTACCAAAAGAAGTCAGTTTTAAGCCATGAGTCATAAGCAAACTTATAGCTTTAGCATACTACTTTTTGGCCTTGCATAATAAATCTGGGACATATTTTTTTTGTGACAAAGGTAGACCATCATCAGTCTTGTGTACTTCAATGCCTGGAAAATAGTTGATTGGGCCCAGATCTTTTAGGATAAACTTGTTTTACAGTTGAGAGTTTAGTTCTTAAATTGCTTTTTCATTGCTTTCTCTAACAAGTATATCATCTACATAGACAAGTACAAAAGTATAATGGTCAACACTATGTCTAATGAAGAGTGATCGATTAGATTTTGTAGATGAGAAACCAAATGAGATCAAGGGACTGTATAGCTTATCAAACCAGGCTCGTGGAGCTTGTTTTAGGCCATATAATGACTTAGGTTGTATGTAGACTAGACCAAGATTTTTAGGATCTATGAATCCTTCAGGTTGATGCATATATACTTCTTCAAGCAAGTCTCCATTGAGGAAGGCATTATTAATGTCCAGTTGCCTTATTGACTAGCCTTTTTCAAGAGCAATTGTAAGTACTGCTCTTTTAGTTGTAAGCTTCACTACTAGACTAAAGGTTTCATTAAATTCAAATCCTAGAATTTGATGAAAGCCTTTTGCAACCAGTCTAACTTTGTATTTTTTCACCAAGCCATCTAGATTTTTTTTATCTTGAAAAACCCACTTGCAGCCTATGGCCTTTCCATCTTCTAGTAGTTGCATGAGGGACCAAGTTTTTTTCCTGAGTAGTGCCAAGAATTCATCAGTCATGGCTTGTTTCCATTTTGGTCTTTGTAGTGCATCACTGATTGTGGCTCGTTCTTTGCTAGCTAGAAAGACTTTGGGCTTGACCACCCTTGCTTTGAGTCTACTAAGCATAAAATGGACATTATCTGTGCCTTGACTAAGAGCTCTTCTTCTTCTTACCCCTAGAGCTTGCAAATTTGTAGGATTAACTGAAGAACTTGTTTTTGTAGCAGGCAAACAAGAAGTAGTAGGACTAGTAGTATGTAATATATTAGGTACATTTGCATTTTTTAAACAAAAATTAAGAGTGGATAAAAGGGAAATGACTGGAGATAGGACATGTAGAAGAGATGGAGAGAATGGCTGAACAAAGGAAGAAGGAGGAGAATGAGAGAAAGGAAAATGGTGTTCATCAAATATGACATCACGAGAGATATATAATCTACCATCAAAGGAAAGACATTTAAAACCCTTATGATTAAGATTGTAGCCACGAAAAGTACACGGTTAAGTGTGACATTGAAATTTATGAGAATTGTATGGCTTGAGATTTGAATAGCAAAGGCAACCAAATACTTTTACTTGAGAGTAGTCAAGTTTGGCATGAAATAGTGTTTCTAGAGGAGTTTTACCTTGCAAAGTAATAGTTGGTAACCTGTTGGAAAGAAAAATTGAGGTTTTAAATGCTTCATACCAATGTTTGAATGGCATAAAGGCTTGTGCTAGTAATGTCAAATCATGTTCAACTATAGTTTTGTGTTTTCTTTCTGGAAGTCCATTTTGTTCACGGGTATGTGGACAGGATGTTTTGTGGATTATACCATGAGTTTGTAGGCATTCAGTAAATGCACAATATTTCCTTCCCCAATCAGTTTGAACAGTTAGAATTTGGTGACCTAACTGTAGTTCCACTTGATAAAGAATAGATAAAGTGGATGTAATAATTGTAACCATTAGTAGATATCCAAGGAGAGGGTCCTCACAAATCAGAGTGAATAAGTTGTAATGGTTTAGTGTAAGTAACTGATGATTCAGGAAATAGAAGTTTGTGCGATTTTCCCATACAATATGCCTGACATGTAGAAGAAGTATGTTTTGATATACTTGATATTACAAAAGGAAAGTACTAATTTTATAATTTTTTTAGAAGGATGACCAAGGCGTTTGTGCCATAGATAAAAAATGTCATTAGAACTAGAAACATCTTTTCAGTACTGATTAGAAGAATTAGACTATAATGAAGTATTTTTACATTTGGAATGAGACATTGTTGAAGCTAAGACATGAGGAACAATGACTTTAGAACTAGAAGCTGAGCAAGATGATTTTACTAAGGAAAGTTGAAGCTGAGAAGAGTTAAGGACATAGAGTCCATCTTTAAGTTTCCCAGCTAGTAAAACTTTATGAGTAGTCTGATCTTTGACAAAATAAGAAGAGGCATGAAATTCAAAGTAAACATCATTATCAAGAGCAAATTTAAAGACACTAAAAAGGTTCTTTGTAATTTCTGGAACATGAAGTAAGTAAGTAAGGGACAAGATACGAGAGTGATCAAATGAGGAAGAAAATGCATAAGTGCCAATATGATAAATACTAAGGCCCTTACCATTACCCATATGCACTTGCTTAGAACCATGAAATTCAGTCTTGTGCACCAAATTGGAGCCATTTTCAGTGAGATGGTTCGTTGCTCCAGAATCTGGATTACACTGATCATCATTCACACAGTTTAAAGTGGCTTGCAAAGCATGAGCGGGCCTTTCTTCTTGACCAAAAGTATACTGTGCCAGTTGAGAAAATTGTTGTGAATACCCCTCTTTCTCTAGCTCCAATGACCTCACATCATCCTTCTTCCTATGGTCGAGGATCAAATTCTTCGTTTTCTGGTGGATTCAACACTCGTCATTTTGTAAATGGTCATAGATCCTAGCATGGTGGTTTATTTGGATCTACTCGAAGAAACTAGCCTGCTAATGGCAAGATACAATGCCAATCGTGTGGGCGTATGGGACATATAGTTCAAGGATGTTATTATTGATTTAATCACTCATTTCAAGGTCCTTCTCAACTTTCTGGTCTATTGCAAGGGAATGTTGCTCATGTTGGTAGATCTTTTGCCTTTCTTACACCATTTTCTGACACTTCTCAACAAATTTGTGCAAAGGTAACTCAATACAAAAGTCTGCTTCAGTCCACAAAGAAAGGTTCTCTCTCTATCAATGAATTTCTTCTCAAGATTCATCATTATGTCAATCTTCTTGCTCTCGTTGGCCATTGTCTCACTGCCAAAGATCACATTGATGCAATCTTTGAAGGATTGCCTTCTGAATATGAGAATTTAGTTTTAACTATCAATTTAAGAAACAATCCCTATACAATTGAGGAAATTAAGTCTCTTCTTCTTGCTCAAGAAGTTCGCATTGAAAAGAACATCAAGAATCTAGATGTTTCTTCAGCTAATCTTGCTTACTCTGGATCTAATCCCTCTGCTCCAAACTTTAAAATAAACTTCTAGTGTTTGCCAAATTTGAGCAGATGTTTCGCAATTCATAGTTCGAAGAAGAAGTGATTCTGATGTTGATGAAAGAAGCCATAAGAGAATTATTTGACCTTGATGTTCCCAATTGAGATATTCTCCATTGACTCGACCTAGAATTTCATCTCCAAGAGCCAAGAACTTTATAGGAAGGGGAGTAGCACCAAGTAGAAAGTTTTGCAGACGATGTCCTCTGATTGTGGTAAGAACTTGTTTATACCAAATAAGAAAATTATCTTGATCCAATTTTAAGGAGATTAGATGATTGAAAGACACTGGAACAAACCTTTGAGTTGCTACACTTGCAGGATCTGCCATTGAAGCTATTGAACTCGAGCTTTCTTAAAAAATGGCTGGCTCTAATACCATAATTGGAACTATGTTTCTTAGAGAAAGAATTGGAAAGATGAACGAAGAAATTAAGAATTGGTTCTTCTCATTGATAAAAAACTTATGTACTATATGTTCAATATACAGAGTAGCTTTAAATACTAAGCTATAGTAATAACCGTGTAATAACTGTGTAACTAACTTCTAACAAAATTAGTTTTCTCTAACTATACTAACCGTACAACTAACTCTCTGTAGTCAATGAGCCAATCTTTGTTCTATTATAGTCATTACAATAGTCTCAACTAAACCTATAAATTTCTAGAGATTAATAACATGCAGGGGTGTTATTTCATGAATCGATACAACCATTTAAACTTATGTAACTTTTCGCACGTAAAGATATTTTTTCATGTGAAGGTATCTAACTTTTATATAGCATCACAACTATTTCAATAGATATGTCTGTTAGTAATAGACATTAAATTTGTATCTAAGTATACAACCAATAAAAACATCAGTTCAGAGTAAGTCAAAGGATATAATTTTCATATCAACACTTTTTGGATGGGCGCCATGGTGCTAGCTTTTCAACGCTGCTTGTATTGCCTCAAAATGTTGCTTAATTCTAGCGGGTGCTGTAGCACCAAAGCTGCCTCAGCCTAGTGCCTTAGCGCTTCATGTGTCCCGATGCTCTCTGTCCTAAAAAGTTTATCTGCTTATTTCTAGTGACACGGCTTTGAATTTCGGTGCCACAATGCTAGATGTTGATTCCAAATATATCAAAAATGTATATTTTCATATTCTCTTGTATTTGATTTTATAGCACTTCAAAGACATATTAATATCTCTCTTATACAAAAATGTAATTTTTCTTTCCATTTGGCAAACCGGATCAAATAAATAATAGTATAAAGTCTCACATGTAATAGTGTCAAGCAAAAAACTACCATAGTGTAAAACTCACATCTACAGTTTTGAATCAATTTTTTCTGTTTAAACCGGTTTGTCAAACACATTTTTCAAGTATGGAAGTTAAAACTACAATTGAATCTATGTGGGATATATCTGTGATCACTTGCAAGATTGAGAGAGAAACCCAAAAAACAACAAGTGTAGAATGGGCAAATAAAAATGCCAAAATATTAAAGATCAATGCAAAGAGATTTGGGTCCCTAAGAAAGTAAGAGTTGGGTCCTTAAGAATGTGATACCCATCCCTATTTAGAAGGATTGGCCAATTTATATAATAAGTAATTTCTTCTTTTGATGTTGAAGTGAAATCACAACATCAAAGATCCTTTACTTTTTCTGCCATCATGGTGGGACAAGGGACCTTTTTTCATAAATTGTACCAAAAGAGCATTTTTCAGAAAGAAGTAAATAGGTATAATAAAATATTTGAGTAAGTAGCATATTTACAACATAAATAATTTATTTATTCATATATTTTTGGTGTAAATAACCCTTATTTATGGTGTAAACACGTTGTTTACGTCAATTTTTTTTAGGGAAATGTTGAATATTTCAAAACATACTATTTATTTTAAAAAAGTTTAAGAAACTGTTAT
Organism: Artocarpus hirsutus; assembly: GCA_946598075.1. Taxonomy (NCBI): domain Eukaryota; kingdom Viridiplantae; phylum Streptophyta; class Magnoliopsida; order Rosales; family Moraceae; genus Artocarpus; species Artocarpus hirsutus. The sequence continues at coordinate 37,200 of CAMOHE010045260.1, read as the reverse complement.
TTGTCCCTCTTTTCCTTCTCTCCCTTTAATAAGAAGTACTTCGATTTAACCTCATGGGGCTAAAACCCTACTACTCATAAAACATTGTATCTCGATCTTTATAGGACACTATAAACTAGACTGGATTTCACTGCTTTATGAGTAGTGAGGTTTTAAACCCATAAGAATGAAAACATATTTTTCTTTTATAGACCAATCCTAGGTGTACGCTTACAGGGCAAGTAATATTATAAAAATAGTTGTTTAGAGAAGGGTCTAATGGGGCCATTGACCCTCCCTAAAGGAGTAGTCTAGAGGAGACTGCTAAATTCTATCTAGATCACGTAGGATCTTTAAAATAGAAAAAAAAATCCACACCAAAAAAGCATTGAAAAAATAGAGAGAAAAAGAGTGGAGAAAGTTATTCTTTTTCAATATCTTTTTTTTTTAATTGTTAAAAGTGGTTAGGAGTTTAAAACCCTTGATTTCAACATTAAAGATACGATATAGATTTATCATTAGATTATATTTGCAATTACTTAGTTATCCATTATGTTTACAAAATGATGCTGTAAAAAAATACTAGCAATTTTCATTGCTTTTTAGTCTTTGTATAAGAGAAGACAACAAGGTAAACTCAAACCCAAAAAAAAAAAAAACCCCACAAAGGTGTAGTTGCAATTATAGTGTTTTGTACCAATTTGATAAACACCTTTAATCGAAATATTTTATTTACCCATAAAAGCACAAAAGGTTGTTCGATGTCTTGATCTTGTTTAAAACGACATGATAATAATAAAAACGACAAGAAGCACAAACTTTAAGAAAACGGCAACATCTTCTCAAACGACACAGTTTACCAGACATTTCCAGAAAATAATATGAAATGGAGAGCACATCCAAAAGAACTACAGAATGACAACATGAAATAAACTGAAGTTGTAAAACAACTTGAAAAACGACAGCCCGCAGAGCAATAATATAGTGAAAACGACATGAACTTAGTTAATCTATCAAATCTCTAAAGAATACAACATGAACTTTAAACGTGTCTATAAAACGATTGAAAGACAAGGCTTTAAATAACGGCACCAACGTAAAAAACGACATATGTGAAACCAGCAATTTCTTGAGAAACAAAAATAAATCGGCACACATGAGCATAACTACAACAGCAAATCTGTCAACAAAACGACATGAAGTTGAACAACCCCGAGAAAAACGACGATAGTTCACGGACATTAATTGAAAAAAATGACATAATATTTAAAGGGAAAAGAGCCCCGTTTTGTAAAAAAACGACGTCGTCTCCGTAAATAAAAAAAAATTTATCACACATCTCAATAAAACGACACATCAGGAGAAGGATAGAAGTACAACGGCAACATCTTATAAAAACGACAGGCATCCACAGATTTATGAATAACGACAGGCATTTTCCCATAACAAATATAATCGTTTTTCAGCAATTTTGGCCTCCAACTTTTTGGGTTTTGACAGCTAATTTCCAAAACTTTACCTTGGCATTTTACCCACACAACCTGGTAAATGGTGAGAACATGCCTCATTTATCTTTTTTGAGACGAATGTGGAGATTGATTTGGAAATTTGAGTGATTTCCGTTGGGATTTGAATCAAGGCATGAGGTTTTTTTTTTTTTTTTTTTTAACCAGGGATGCACCTCCGTCCCAACAAGAGACGATCATTGCTTTCCTGTTTTCTAACTTAACCGTGCCGTTGGCAAAATAGAACCAAGTGTCAAAATTAAAAGTTTTTACAGATAATTTGAAAAATTGACAATTCAAGTTCAGCAAAAGACATGGAATAAAATTAAGATTACAACCTTTGAACCAGCAGGAAAAAAATGAAATAAACCAAGAAATGCATATGAACTGTTCATATAGGAACATGAGAAACATGTATTTGGCCTTTGGACTAGAATTTTCAGTTTAGAGCTCTTGTCACATCAGATCTGCCTTTAAGAATTCTCATATGCTGAGAGGAACATGAAATTTTATACTAGAGGCCTTATCTAACACGTTGCACTTTTCCTAACCAAAAGATGTTAGAAACGTTTAGTAGGGCCTTGCAAATAGCCATTCCAAGAGGGCTGAAATTTTAATACACTGGTCCAAAGGCTCATAACAAATCTCTCTCAGATCAATATCTCTCTGGGACGAGGGTGTTTAAAACAGAAAACAAATTTTTGAGCCAATTTTACCAGCGTTCTCTTGGCCGACCATCACGAAGGACAGTAACGAGAACCTTCTTTTCATCTCGCCTTCTCGAGTTGATTTCTTGTTTGCTTGAATTTCCTATTCCAACGTTCACAGGATCACCATCTTCATCGAAATCTGGGAGCATTTCATTGTCTTCTTCGCTCCAATCATCTTCGTCATCATCTTCATCTTCATAGTCATCATCGTCGAAACCAGAATCACCCATAAAGTCGTCAAGGTTAGACCATCCTTCTCCAATTTCACCACTCCCATCTTTTGTCTCATCATCCTCTTCTGTATCAACTGCAGGTTTTTGAGGAGCACCATGTTTTGGAAATCTAGGAACGGCAACAAGAGAGCGAGGCTTCTCCCTTATGATCATCAAGCTATCCTTGTCGATCAAATGCGAATCACAGTATGCTTCCCTAAGGAAAACCGAATCTCTATCACTTTCAAGGACACATAGAACACATCTGGGTGCCTGATCAACATCCCTCTCAGCTGCTGAGAAAACTGAAACTCCTCACGAAAATGAGTCAGGTGATCCACAAGTGTTCTCTTCTTGACGGTGAGGCTCAGAATCTCATGAACAACCCCACAAGCGTGCTTCTCTTTCTCCCTTGTCCCTGACTTCAAACCCAAAAAATCAGAGTAAGGCGATACATATAGCAATTCCCTAAACTGACATATCTTCCTCATCTCACCCTTGGAGAGAACAAGACCCCTTGGGAGCTTAACTCGATTGAACTTGGGAGGCCTATCTATGATCAAATTCTTCTCTTCTAGCCCCCTAGCCCCCTTTTCCTCTTCATTCAACTCTGCTGCCAAAACTGCAAGCTCAGGATCCCGATGAGTTAATTCCAAAGCCGCGCCTCACCCGGTTGCAACTACTCTAAAATACTGAGCGTATCTATGACAAATGGTGTCACGAAATTCCAAAGGAAGCCCAAGATCAGCCCTGAAATGAGCAATCTTCTCCAACAAAATCCGCTGCTCCATCAACATCATCAACAACTTCCTCAACTTCACAACCAACAAATCTTCCATCTCGTTCCTGACCCTCAACTCCTCAAAGTAAAGCCTCTCAGCTTCAGGTGTGAGTTTAAACTTCAATGAGAAAACGCTTCTTCCACAATTTCGAAAACTGCGGGGAATTTCTTCAGAAGCCCTATGAATCTCCATTTTTTCTGGAGACCAAGGTCTTTTCTGTACCTACCCAAGTCTCTGAGAGGCATTATTCTATCAGGTTATTCAACAAGTATCTTCCTTAACTTCAAAACCAGTTTCAGCTTCTTATCCCTTTGAATAACATTTTCAAAAGGAATCTCTTTCCTTCTCTTCACAGCAGCTCTTATTGGTCCAAATGGGACATGGATTTTTCTAGGGCCATTCAAAAAACCATTTCTTCTCTCTTGTAAAACCAGATTTTTGCGCAAAAATTGCGACCTTGAGAAATGGGATTTTACAGAATTATTGGGCGTTTGAAGAAGAGGAGTCTTGTATGAGAGAAAGAAAGGCAAAGAAGAAGAACATAACGAGGCTTTGGTTGTAAAAAGTAAGAACTTTGGTTCCATGCTCAGATTCTACGTATTGGATTCGCAGAAATATAAATTAAAGAGTGAAAAATTCAAAGGAAGAGCAGATAATCTCACCTTGTCATGATGATGGGAAACGATTTGGAGGCTGAAGACTGAAGCTTGTTATGGGATTTTTCTGGATTGGAAGACCCGACTTAGGGTTTATCTGCACAGGGACAAATTCACAAAACCCCTTGCAGATTTTTTTTTCCCTCTTTATGACATTTTTTGTGTTCTCAAAAGTGCGCATAACTCGCCGAAAAACCAGAAAACGCGATGTCTTTTGACGACGTATTTAGGGTCATTTGACGTTTTTAACAATGCATTGTCGTAAGATAGCTTCTTGCAAAGAACCGGCTCAAGACGGGACAATTCTGCGGATTATTCCCTCCGTTTTCGCGGATTTAATCCCTAAACTTCGCCTTTTTTTTAATATGGTCTTTATTTTTTTTTCATAGCAATTGGTAAAAATTAAGTCCTTAATTGCAATATTTATTAAAATTAAGACGTAAAACAATCACGTAAGATGTACATGACCCGTTCAAAAGTGAAGAACAAAATTTTAGACACTACAATGATTAAAATATACACATAAGCTAACAAAATTGACGAAAAGTCATCACTAATGATATAATTTCTTTTACATTTTTTATCTGGGTATAAAATCAGATAATTTGATTCTTATTAGAAGCAATGAGATGTATAAGCCTTTCAAATGGGTTAGAGCATCTCACATGATTGGTTTCTATCCCAAATTTGATGAAAGTTTGTGATCAAAACCTCATTATTGTACTTTGTCATGTTTACTAACTTAATCGCTAAAAAAAATAAGGAAAAAAATTTAAGGGACAAACGTATCGAAAACCCAAAAAATACTAAAATATGAACAAATCAGATAAAAAGTTATAGAAAAAAGTTAGATTTTACCTCAAGACATAACTAGACTCATGAATAAAAAATCATAAATAACACCGACAAATTAGATAATTAATTATTTGGTATTTGGGAGAGTAGTTTCAACTACATACTTTTAACCATAAATAATGTAAAAACTTTTAATGTTATAATGTAAAGCTAAAATTTGATACAGTGTAAAGCTCTCACATACTATAGTGTGTAATTTCAACCATTCTTCCTAACCCCCTATTAGAATATTAGCAACCCATGGCCATAGAAAAGTCAGCACCCATTTTGACCAACAGCTCGGAGAAAGTCACAACCGACCCTTGTCTTTTGCGATCTTGTAGCCTGTTTGGAATATTAATTATGTCTAAGTCATTTCATTTCAAATCTGTTTTGTTATAATATTTTTTCCTATAAAAATTAAATTACAGTATTATTTTTAATTTGAAATTTCTGATTTGAATTGGTTGAAAAGCGTTGTAAACAGGCGATTAGTGATATTTATTACTGTCAAATGAAAAAGGGTTTTCGTCAAGGTTAACTGACAGGTGGATCTTTCCTTTTTTTTTTTTTTTTTTTTTGGAAAAGGGTAGAGATATCAATGTAAAATATTTGGGACAAAAGGACCAGTTCTGTAATTACTGTAAAATAGCTTGGTTGACTTGTTAGGTACTGTAGACCCCAACACACTTGATCATCCCCACTCCTCTTCCACAGCGCGGCTCTGAACCGTGCACAGTCCACCTCTTCTTCAGAGTTTTCTAAGTTCCGAGCGAGAGCTTTACCGACTCGGCTGTGACTCGGAGATCTCGAAAATGGTCAAAAAGCGAGAACGCCGAGTCGCACCGGGTTCCAATCGCCGAAACGTCCGAGTCGAACCGTCGGCTCAGAATGAAGAACTCGGCGACTCGGCTACCTCAGACCGAAGGCTCGTCATCATCTTCGTGGTCTTCTTCATCATATCTTCTGCGATCTCTGCATTCATCTACAAAGTCAAGTTCGCTAAGCGAACGACTCATACGGACGATTCGTATATGTACCAACGAGGCCTCGTTAGACCTGATGTGAATTACAACGAAATTCTCTCTGTAAGTAACGAGGCACAAGATCAATATTTAGCTTAATTTTAGTATTGATTAACCTCCAATTTTCCTCATTTCGGTAGAATTTGGAGAAACTATTTATGTGGAAGAGTGAAAAATCACATCTTTTCAGTTTTTTTTCCTTTTTTTTAATGCGTAATTTATATGTTTGGAACTGAGGAAATTCTCTCTGTAAGTACCGAGGCACAAGATCAATATTTAGCTTAATTTTTGTATTGATTAACCTCCAATTTTCCTCATTTCGGTAGAATTTTGAGAAACTATTTATGTTGAAGAGTGAAAAATCACATCTTTTCAGTTTTTTTTTTCTTTTTTTATATGCAATTTATATGTTTGGAACTCAGGAAAATACAAAGGTTTCAGAAAATATGTCTCGCCGGCATTATAACTACCCTGTGTTAGCCTATATTACTCCATGGTACGCCTTCAAACTCTGTTTTGGTCAAATTTTGAAAGTCGTCTATTTTGCCATTTCTAATGCAATTTTTTATTTGTTATTTATCGTAATATAATCTCTAGAAAGGCAATTATAGTACCAATTAATCTGGTCTACTATTGGTGTTTGGTTAAATAGTTGTGCATTGTTATTTTTATCGTTTGTCAGGTTTGGATGAATTTGTAGTCTGATTTCTCTCGAACATTTTGGTTACAAAGCTCGGTGTAGATAAGCTGCTCTTGCATTAAATAAATGTAGGAATTCAAAGGGCTACGAAATGGCTAAGAGATTCAACTCCAAGTTTACACATTTATCACCAGTCTGGTATGACCTGAAAAGGTATGAATTTACCAGGAGATTCAACTCCAATGATTAATCTGCTATGTTGCGGTTTGAGTTTTGATTTTTGCTTTATTCTTCTTATTGTTAGTCAAGGAAGCAACTTGATTCTTGAAGGTAGACATAATGCTGATATTGGATGGATATCAGAGCTTAGGAAGGCAGGAGATGCTAGGGTATGACAAATTTTTCTTGTTTATAAATTGAAAATTAAAAAGTAACTAGCTTTAATAATTCTGTGATGACAACAAAAATATATAGTTTTTTTAACGTAATTGGTACATGAGGTATTATTGAATTTGTAATAAAATTGAGCTTCATGAGGAATGTAGAGTACGAAAGGCTTCCTTTTAGACATTAGTCACTTTTCAAAAATTTGGATTCTTTTTTATACTTAAGACATGGCATCTGCTTTCACTGTTTTATGCATATCTAAGCGGCTTGTTCAGTAATCGTTTTGGAATGTTTTATGTGCCATGGTAGGTGTTACCTAGAGTTGTTCTTGAAGCATTTCCAAAGGAGCTGCTTACAAAGAAGAAGCAGAGGAATAGAGCCATTAACCTCATAGTTCATGAGTGCAAGTAAACTTCCACTTTAGAGTTCTTCCATGTACTTTCTTAAAGTCATTATGCCTCGCTTAATTAGAGCTGTTTGATGTGTGAATGATATTTTAGGGGTCTTCATTTTGGTCTTGTATTCTGTTTGTTTTCTTGAGGTGGAAATTATGGTGTTTGAATGATGTTTGGGCCATGGAAAACGAGAAATTCATCTGTTACTGCAAGCTTTATTTCCTATGTGATTATTATTTTTTTCCCTCTCTTATACTATGTTTTGATGGCATCATTATGTAGTACGAATCCACTATGATTTACTTCATGACATTATTGCAGGATGCGCCTTGCTATTCTCGCCTGGTCTTTAGCTTTGTTGAGACTTATTTTTCTTAAAATAAACATTATCACTCATGTTTGGCACCGATCCTTTTCACGTTTAGGGAAATGGGATATGATGGAATTGTGCTAGAATCTTGGTCAAGGTGGGCTGCTTATGGTGTTTTGCATGATCCAACAATGCGGACCTTGGTAAGTTTTGCTCTGTTTTGCTCCTTCTGCCGAAATTTTTCTCTCCCTAATCATACAGATATTTTCTGAGAAATCATTTTCGGTTTTGCAAGCCTAGGCATTGCAGTTCATAAAACAGCTTGGACATGCGCTGCATTCTGTTAGCTCAGAGGGGAATGATAAGCTGCCATTGGAATTGGTCTACGTTATAGGCCCACCACATTCAGAGAAGCTCCAAATGCATGACTTTGGACCCGAAGATCTTCAGAGCTTGGGTGAGGATGTGGATGGATTCTCGCTTATGACATATGACTTCTCTGGTCCGCACAATCCAGGTCCCAATGCACCTTTGAAGTGGATTAGTTCCACCCTGGAGTTGCTCCGTGGTAGCACCCCCAATGGTGTTTGGAGCCTCGTCCACAAGATATTTCTTGGCATCAATTTCTATGGAAATGATTTTATTCTTTCAGAAGGTGTGTTCACTTGAGGCTTCTTTGGTCATTCTTGTTCTTGTTGGTAGATTTTGGCGGTCTCTCCATTATGGTAGAAAGGTTCCTGATTTTATTGATAATGCAGGTGGAGGTGGTGGAGCTATTACTGGAAATGATTATCTGTTATTGTTGGAGAAGCACAAACCCCTTTTGCAATGGGAAAAGAATAGTGCGGAACATCTGTTCTTTTACTCTGATGACAAGCACATCAATCATGCTGTATTCTACCCGTCATTGATGTCGATTTCTACGAGGCTGGAGGAAGCTCGTAAATGGGGATGTGGCATCTCAATCTGGGAAATTGGGCAAGGTCTTGATTACTTTTTTGAGCTTCTATAGAGCAGTAAGATTGATGTCTTTTAAATAACATATTGTTGAAATTGTAACAAAGTTTTAGTTGAATATGGAAGTATCTTGAAGAGTTCTTTTTCTGATCTAGTAGTAGGCGGGCATTAAATGTTATTGCAGGTTGCAGCTTGATTTTGTATTAATTTTCATCCGAAAAGAACCACTTGCTCTTGCTGAGCGTTTCTCTGATCAACCGCTGTGAAATGCAACATGCTTTTTTTACATTTTTTTCCTAGTCAGTTGGAGGTTTTCGTGCTTAACTAGTTCTTATTCAACAAATGTTAAGCGGCCCAAAAAATAAAAAAACAAACAAACAAACAAAGGGAGAATTCTATAATGGGTATGTAAACATCGTAAGATGTAGTTTTACTTTGACATGACGATGGAAACTATTAATTAGAACTGTTTTTATTATAGTATGTGAGAGGTTTATATTGTAGCAATTTTTTATTATAATTTTTACTATAGCATGTGAGCTTTATATTGTTTATAATTGAGTTAATAGTGTAAATCACCTTACGCCAAACACCCTTTTAACTGTCAAATTTTAATTGTATTTTGTTAAATTATTTTTCAAAATTTAATATGATTCCATTTTCATCATAATGAGTTATAACTACGTGCCTTATTGGTAGAGAATTTTTTTTTTTTTATATGCTTCTTTAAAATTCTCAAAAATAGAAAGAAAGAAAGAAAGAAAGCCAGATGGGTAGACACAACAAAAAATGAAGATGGAAGGGAAGGATTGTAAAAGAGGATATTTCTTTTTCTTTTTATTTTTCTTAATTGTTTTATCTTCTTTCTTTTCCTATCAATTTAACGAAGATAAGCTACACTACTGCACAGGACAGGATCTGTACTAGCATGTTCTAATCTTTGTGTAAAATTTCTGATCAACAATATGATTTGGAGCTTGATGGTGATAATTATTGGTTAATCTCTCCAGCAAATAGCAATCCTCTACCTGTGCTACTCCTACTCTAATGTACCAGGAGCTTCGACTTTTCTTCCATGCGTTGGTAATTTCCAACTACGAGTACAGATTTTTTCCTAGCCACACAATCTAAGGCAACACATTGAAGTCAGTGCCACCAAGGCCATTCAAATCAGCAACTTATCATCCTCACTTGCCACATGTCATGCTCTGAATGGCCAAAGCCCCTCACTCCATTTCTTGTCTGCACTTTCCTCCAACTAAAGACGCCTTCCAAATTGCATCTCCTGAAAGGCTAAGCCTTGCAATCCTTGTCTGTCTTTCTCTCTCCTTTCTTACCGTCCAATCATCCCAAAGAAGAAGAAGAAGAAGAAGAAGAAGAAAACACCATAGCTTGCATGGTAAAAATGTTTTTGTTTTTTCATGGTGGATAGAGTTTTTCCACCACTTCTTTGAGAGCCCCAGAAAAAAAAAATAAAAAAAAAATATATATACGTTGTGTGTGTTTGAGATCAGAATTATGCCATGGAGTCCCTCAATGCTGCAGTAGGCTTGACACCCATATCAGCAGTCCTCTCTGACAGAAAACAAAAGCCAAGAAGAGCCTCATCTTTTTATCCAACACCCCACAAATCCTCAAACTCTGCTACTTGGAGGATCCAAGGGGGTTTGGCCCTCTTATCTTCTGTTCTCAACACTGGTCTTGCGAAAGCATTGACTTATGAGGAAGCACTGCGACAGTCTGTTGGGAGCTCCTTAGGTGAGGACTTTGACATCAATGGGGTTCTAAATAGTACTATCAGCTTTGCATCAGAGAACCCTGTCGTTTTGTCTGGTGGGGTTGCCGTTTTGGCAGTTCCATTGATTGTGTCCCAGCTTCTGAAGAATCCTAAGCCTTGGGGAGCTGAGTCTGCAAGGAATGCTTATGCAAGACTTGGTGAGGATTCCAGTGCTCAGTTGCTTGATATACGACCAGCTGTTGAGTTTAGGCAAGTAGGTAGTCCTGACATCCGGGGATTGGGAAAGAAGGCTGTGTCTATTGTCTACAGAGGTGAAGATAAACCGGGTTTCTTAAAGAAGCTTTCTTTCAAGTTCAAGGAACCAGAAAATACCACATTGTATATCCTTGACAAGTAAGATCTTGTGGTTTTTGTTTTTTGTATTTTTATATTCAATTCCGTTATCCATGACAGTTAATGGAATATGCCATCAATGATTGTGTTAATTCAAAATTTAAGCAGATTATATTTTTGTTAACGACGGAGGTTCAAGGTCGAATCAAAATGTCGGAAATCGGAATGATATGGAATTTCCATTTTTTTTTTTTTAAGAATATATGGAATTTCTTAATCCCTAAGAATAGTATAGCTCCAAGTGTTACTGGTCTGAGATATTTTGGATGACATGAAATCATCCACTAATTTAGCCAGTCAATGTCCACAACTTTGGTGGATTTATTATGTATTTAATTATTTCTTTATTCTTCCATAAGAATACCAGTTCTCTTGTAATGTCTAATTTCAATTTTGTGATTTCAAAAGCTAATATGAGAAGGTAATGCTGATGTGTTTCTGACGGAAGCCAGATTTGATGGAAACTCTGAGCTGGTTGCCGAGTTGGTCACTGCAAACGGATTCAAAGCTGCTTATGCTATAAAAGACGGTGCTGAAGGACCGCGGGGATGGATGGTCTCTCCACCTTTCGCCCCTCTAAGTCTCTGTCCGTAGTAATGTTTAGAATACAAGTATAATGTAGATGACGCTATAGTTAATACGATTCATTGCTCTTTTGCAGAATAGCAGTCTTCCATGGATACCGCCAAGGAAAGGACTGAGTTTGGATTTTAGCAATTTAACAGACGCGTTTAGTGATGTAATCGGAGTATGTATCTCAACATTTTTAGGACTGGTTTAAACTGTTAGTGATTAATATCTTGCATTTTCCACCATCTTGGGAGGATTCTTTTTTCTTTGCAGTTTTAGAATTGGGCTTCTTATGTATAGCTTATGTGGGAACCAATGTGCAGGAGGGCTCAGGTGGATTGTCTCTCCCTCTTGGCATTGCTGCAGCAGCTGGGTTGGGTGTATTGGCATTTCAAGAGGTTAATTAGAGTAGACCAATAATTCTTTCAAAAACTACTTCTTTCTTTTCTTTGATTAACCATTTCATGTCACAAAATTTGTCTCATGAAAGATCATAATGTGCCTATTTTTTTTTAATAGGTAGAAACAATTCTGCAAGTCTTAGGATCAGCTGCACTTGTTCAGTTTGTGAGCAAAAAACTCCTATTTTCTGAGGTAGGTCCCCATTCCTCGTATTCTTTGAACCAAAAAGGATTTTGACGGAGGAAAATATGATGACTTAAACTAAACTGGACAATCTTTCTTTATTTTGAAACTTCAGTAAAAGAATTCAAGTTTAAGGTCTTTGCCTGACAGGATAGGAAAGAAACTCTAGAACAACTTGATGAGTTCTTGAACACCAAGGTTGCCCTTAAAGAGCTTGTTGATGATATAAAGGTATTTATCTAAACATGGTACCCAACATTTTTCTTTTTTGAATATTGAATCCATAATTTTAATAATGATTCTACGATGTATCGTCGATTTCTGGAAACTTCAGCGAATTGGAATAGCTATTCTACCAACAACCGGGACCAGCAAGGCTCTTCCTGCAACGACGGAGGCAAGCCCGAATCCAGCCACCAGGGAGAGTACTGCTCAGAAAGTAGAAACTATATCTGAGCCAAAAGTAGAGGCAACTGCAGAACCAGCCCAAGAAATAAATTCAGTACCCCAAACAGAAAATCCAGCAGAATCTCTTCCTACAGTCTCGCAATATCTTTCACCATACCCGGCTGTAAGTCCTTTTGTTCTTTTCCTCGTATCCTTAAAAATCTATTTGCTTGGAGTTTGAAGCTCATTCCTAGTAACTATTAGTAACCATAACTAGTTTTAACTAGCTTTTAGTTAAAACTTAAGTTATCATTCTTCTTTGCATTTCTTATCTTCATGGTAATATTACACCTAGATGGTAAGATAATGCATTCTGAGAGACGAAAAAACATTTCGGTGCTCTGTGTTTTGTCCTGTAAGTTTGATAATATTAAAATAGTATCCTCACCTTTACAAATATATGATTGGACATGTGATATCTTTTATACTTCTTTTTCACTTTTTTTTGATTGGTCCTAAATTAGGAAAAAAGACTGAAAACAATAGTCGATATTGTCCAAATATCAGTAAGAGATATTTTCGTTACCCACCCCCCACACCAACCCCAATTTCAGACTAATTCTAAAATAGAAAGTGAGAAAGTGTATAAAGTATGCTTTTACATCTAAAAAATTGACTTTAAGGTGTGAAAATGACATTTTTTCTTAAATCATGAGGTATCATTTTGATATTGTAAAACAGGCACATAGCACCTTCGTAATAACCATAATCTACCAAAATAATTTTTCCCGTTCTTTTCTTACCAAGTTTTATTTTTTCTTTTTACACCACTTTTTTTTGAACTTAAGGGTGGGGGATTCAAACTCTTCATCTTTAAATAAAGTTAGATATGGTTTTACCGTTAAGCTATACATGCAACCATTTTATCCGCTACTTCTCATTTCATGATTTATGCTCCAAAAAATAATGCTTGTTTTGGTGACTTTGTTTTATGGTTGCAGTATCCAGATTTTAAGCCCCCAACATCTCCTACACCATCACAGCCCTAGATTTCAAAATGACATGATATCTCCAAAAGTGTGCCATGTGAGACAGTAGTTTGGCTGGGAATTTTTCAGAGCTGCACATGATATATGCACTTCATGGTCCTATGGCATGAAATTTAGAAGCTCCTTTTTTACATCTTCATCTGTTGAATAAGATTTTTCTCTGTTATGACTAGGATAATTCACAATTTGCCTCTCCTGTCTATTAGGGTACTTTAATATGTTTATCTATATTTCTTGCATGTGTCTTGTAGACGTATTAGCTCTGTTTGATTTAGCTTTTTCAATTTTTTTTTCCTAGAGTTTTGAACAAAGCGAAAGAAATAATTTATCAAGTGTATTGTGCCAATCTTTGACAGGTGAAGATTCTATTGTCTGCTGAATTTCTTCAGTCTTTTAATTTTAATTTTAATTTTAATTTTTATTATTATTGTTATTTTATGGAACACGTTGTCTGAGTGTGGTATGAAAACGACATATCTTTTTTATCCAGCTACACGTCGCTTGCGACTATTTTTAACAACTTTTTGATAAGAACGGCATGTCGTTTTTGACACTTAAAACACATCAGAATTTTACACGTGGTTCTCTCCATTTCAAAACAACGACATGTCCTTTGGGACAAGGGAAATTACCCGGGTGTTTGGCAAAGTGGTGGGAACTGCGGTGGGCAGTTCCCACCACAAACTTAGTTATGAACAGTATAAAATTCTAACATGCTACAGTAACAATAAAAAAAAATTGCTACAGTATAAAGCTTTCACATGCTACAGTAAAAGTGGTTCTCACCACTGGTTTCCACCACCTTTCAAACACCCTCACATTGACACCCAAACTCTAAAGGTTAATTTTGTTTTTTTTTTTTTTTTAACAGAAAGATAAATTAAGAAACTATAAAGTACGATTATCCTGCTAAATATTTGACTCTATATTTCATGGCTTAAAGAAGCCCTAATATAACGAACAGAACAACTATGAGGAGAATGAGTCTTATTTCCTAACTCCTTTCTCCTATATAAATGTCGTTTCACTTTGATTCTTTTATTTTATTTTATTTTTTGTTATTTCATTTTTGAAGGGCATTTCACTCTGATTCTTTGTATCCAAGATTGCAAGTTCATAAAAGGTTTTTATTTTTAATTAGTACAATGATTTCTCGCTTAATTTTATTTTTAATAAGTAGTACAACGATTTCTCGCTTAATTACTCAATTATTCCTTGATGGACGGATTGGCCGCATTTGTGGAGCAAATCTAGGAAATCTCTAATAATAAGTTGTGGGCAAAAATGAATTTTTATAGTAAAGTAGATTATTAGAGCAAGGTGTTTTAATTGTCGAATTAGTATTTTAACGATTAGATTTATAACTATTTATATTAATAATTTGCAACGTGTAACATAAAACTGTTTTTATTTGCAGATTAAATTACTCTCTCTATTGTAAGAATTCCCAAAAAAAAAAAAAAAAAAAAAAAAAAAAAAAAAAAAAAAAATCAAAGTTGATGAAGTTGATGATATGGCCGACACTGATCTCTCTAGATGCCAAGTTACCAAATGTTAGGTGTATAAATGTCTGAGAGGCTGAGTATGACTTGTTACTTTTATCGGTGCGCACTGCAAATAAACCTTTTATGTTTATATCCTGTACGCGTGGGCTAATGATTACGTTGGAAGTTGGTTAAATATTTTCTACCGAAAACAAACGTTGGTTTATATGTTTTGTGGTCGGTAGATTTTGCAATTTTTTCCTATATATATTTGTATATGTATATATATATATATATATATATAGATATATTATATTTATATAGTTGGCAATCGTGATAGTATCCGTTATAAGTGGAGATTCTGAGCAACAGCATAACAAGGTATTTTTTTCGCACTTTTATACGAGTATCTGAATACAAATCGCAAAACAACTACAGGTACGCATATTAAAAAAATGAGAAAAGGATGTAAAATTTGTATGCTTTCTATTTTTTAGCCTAAACTAGTAAAGTTCTTAAGCTGTGAGTTATCGATTTTTGTTTATTAATTTTTAAGACTTTCCTTTTTTAAATGGTTTTTTCACCGAAAAGATATTTGATTTGGTTTTCATTTTTTTCTAAATTTTTGTAGGTTTGATGCAAGGGAACTATTTATGTCTTTTTAATTTTTTAAAGAAATAAATAAAATGACCTCCTTAAAAGACGTTATATCAACACTAAATGTAAAGATAGATCAGACTCTTCAAAATTATTAAAAAAGCATTAAATAACACCAAAAGTCTTGTTCATGCAAGTTAAAAAAAGGGACAAAATACAAATTAATTACAAGCTTGGGGACCCAAATGGTAAAAGCTCAAAAGTTTAAGGATGTAGGGTGCAAAAAGTTCTACAAGATTAGGGACCTAAGTGCTAAGACGCTTGGAGAATTTAACTTTTAAGAAAAAGGTGTGTCTATTAACACCTTTGATTCTACTTTTCATATACCCCTATTTAATAAGATTTATTTATTACGGTATTATATATTAATAAATTTACTCTTAAGGACAAGTCTTTTAAATAAATACTCATTACACACCATATCTAAAAAATATATATTCCATTCTAAAAAGTTAGTGTATTTTTTTTTTCAAAAGAATAGAGATGGATTCCAACATGAGACACTTACATCATTGCAAATTGTTTGATGTATGAATAACTACAAATCGTGTACTCCAGTAAAAAGAACCATTCTTTAGTTGATATAAAGAACGCAATATAAAAAAAAGAAAAAGAAAAAACTATGTTTCCTTTCTTGTTTTTAAGTAAAGGAGATATAATTTGTTCGATTTATATGTCACAACCCGCTTTTTCGGGTTGTGATAAAACTCTTTCTTACTTACTTTAAGGCAAAAATTCAAGAAATTTTTTTTTGAACTGAAATAAATAATTTACTTACTTTAATTTTGGTAACTTCTAAAATACTTTCACACACTTATATTTACATAATTATTCTTACTTTTACAACATTTTTCTTTTTAACATTTCATTTCAAAACAACTTAAAATATACACAGCGGAAACATTCAGTAGCGGACTCCATACCTTATCTGCACACATCATCCGTCCGCTAGTTCATCATTAAGATTTGTTCTTACCTTCTCGTCGAAATACCTACAACATGAAATACTTAATGAGTTAACGCCTAGTAAGTCCTATAAATCCCATATAGACATTCAAATAAATGCATGATTCAATTATGCTTTCTTATAAACTTTCCTTATCTTCATCATTTTTTATCTTTAACTAGGGCCCACATGTTCGTACCATTGTGCAATTTCATTTAGGACTACGTAACACCGTGACCATATTATATCCTTTAAACTCCCCTTAAGTCAGGAGTCAGTGCGACACTTTTCCTACTTTCTGGTGACGTATTTACCGGTCTATTTATTATGTTTGACATACCATGCATGATTTGATAATCACATGTTATCCATGATACATAAATTCGTTTGCATAGCATAGCATACACAAGTACCTACTTTATATACACACAGGTATTCATCATTGTACACACAGGTACTAATATATTGTACATACCAGTACATAACATATTATACACTCATGTATTTTAATCGTATACTCACAAGTATCCATATTATACTCTTTGGTATTTATTTCATAGCAAACACATAAGTTTACACCTAATAATATACTAAGGTATACATGTACATACATTCGATACCTACATTTTCATACTGTAGGTGAGAAAGATACTTACTTGTTTCTATGTACCACAAAAATCGACTTCGATTCCCCTTTCTCCTAAACTCCTAGGATCTTCTTGGCCAATTTCAAAACTATTAGCCAAACTTCATTACATTTTGTTACAAAACGTTCATTGCTTAATTAGTTGAGTTGCATAACTATATACAACCCTGAAAATCACTGGTTTTTCTTATTCTTATCTTATCCTATATCATTATCGTTATAGAATAGCGGAATTACTTCTTTTTTCCTTTTGGGGTTGTTTTAAAACAATTCAGTCTACTTGAAAAAAATGACGATTTTGCCCTTAGCAGGCCAACTAACTTCTCGAGCTCGGTTTCACCCTTCTAATGGAAACAATCATATACTCATTTCAAAATAATACCTTAATGTCGGATTACCTTAATTCCTCAAGGTACCTTCTTTTTGTAAAATTTTATAGTTTAGGGCCCTTAGCTGAAAATTTTGACAAATTTACCCCTGAGGGTAAAATTGTCCTTTTTAAACCAAAATTTTCTTTTTTTTGTCAAGGATCATTTTTGCTCAAAGTACAATGTTCAGAATCCTTTGAGAAATGAAGTTTTTGCCCTTTTTAAAATTTTTCACAATTTTCACAATTTCTTTGAAAAACCAAAATCTCACAATTGATCGAGATTTTTGACGAACTGTCAATGGTGCCTAACAATTTCGTCAAAATCTACAATTTTTTTGTTTTAACTTTTGTGAAAATCTCACTATACAAAGGCGTTTTTAGCTATTTTTTAACTCTATCAAGAAAGAACTTTTTATTACAATTTAGTCCTTATGACGTTTTTGTAAAAATCTATTTCAAAATTGCATATCTATCCTGGTTTCATCCTTTGTTTAAATCATTCTCATACTCAAACATTACTTTTACTAAGACTAACATCAAAATTACAAAAATAAAAGTTTTTGTAAAAATTACCATTTTGTACCATAAACCAAAATTGCACAACTTAAACATGCCACACATCACCTATACATGAAATTTCATCAAATACATGCTCAATAACTCACATGGGTTTAAAAGAATAAAAATAATACAAGATTCATAAAATTTTAAAACTTTGAAATCTGAAATTTACTTAAATAGCACTCTTTTGATTTCTAGCTTTCAGAATTCCTTTGAACTTCCTCCTATGCTTCCGTTTCATGCAAAAACACCATGGATTAATTTTCCCCTTCTATCTATGAAAAATCCCTTAAAAACTTGCTAAAAAGTTTACGATTTTACCTTAATCTTGTGAAAAATCCTTGAGCTTCCTTCAAAATCTTGTTTTGGGGCTGTTTTTGCAAAGTATGGGGTTGAGAAATTTTTTTGAGGGCTGCTACTATGGCTGCCGAATATGGGAGGAAGAGAGGAAAATGGAATTTTTTGATACACTTGCATTAAAAGCTTGTTTATCTCCTTTGATGACTCATGGTCATCCATAAGGATACCTTAGGTGGCGACATACTATTGGCCACATTTCTAAGCTTGGTGGCTCAATCAAATTCGGTTCGATGTCCACTTTGTGAGGCCAAAAAATTTGCACAATGTAATTTTTTGTCACGCAGTATTTTTCTTACACTGTCGTGGTCAAATCAATGTACTTTCTATCCTTAGACTGTATAAAAATATTTGACTTATTTTTCGTTCACTTTTGGAGGCCAATCATGACACTTTTTGTATTTATATTTTCACTTAGCTGTATACTTATACTGTTTCGGCCTTCTTTTTATCCTAGGTTAGGGTTTGGACAACTTATATGTCCTATTTACATTCTACTTTTCCATGCGCTTATATCACAATTTTACAATTTATTGTGATATAAAATTTATTTTATGGGTATTATTTACAAATTTTTGGGTAATTAAACTCATAAAATCTGTATTTTACTATATCCCACATTGCATCACATTTGCCATAAAATTTACAATCAATGCAACTCATTCATATTTTATCGTAATTTTTTACAAAAATTTACATTTTTACAACTAAATTTATTAATTAAACCCAATTATATATGAGGTTTTATTAATGAAATTTTATCAGTCATTACATTATATATAAACCCTTAAAATTTATTACTGATTATTGTTTCTTGAAATTCGGAGTTTTGTTTAATAAAAAGGAAAAAAATTCTATTAAGGAAAAATTATTGGTTAGCATATACATTGAATAAGAAACATGTTTGGAAAAAAAAAAATTGTACGTTTATTTGGTGGGTCAATAAAAAAAGGAAAACCAATTAATACTATTTAAGTGCAAAGACTATTTGGTATTTTAGGAGGAGTGTTTTTTAGGAGGGATATAAGAAGTAGAATGAAGGGTGGTTGAAAATAATAAATGTATCGCCTCTCTCAAAAACTTGTCTGCTAGGGTTCCTCTTTGAAATTGCACCGCCGCCCCCTTTCTCCCTTGGGTTGACGTTCAACCCTCCCTTTAGGGTGGCTGCCGAACTTCTGACTCTTGAGAGGGGGTGGGAGTTGCTCAGTTGGTAGACTGGGGGTGGGACGAAAGGTCGAGGACTTGAGGAAGATGCTTAACTGGAGTTGGGAGAAAGGAGGGTTGGTAGGGTTTCATATCGGTACGATTTGGTGAGAATGGTCAACGAGGGAGGTAGATCTAGGGCCAGAGGGAGTGGGGGATGAAAGTTATGTGGATTTTCCACAGCCTGCATAAAGGGGGTGGATAGGCTCGGTACCTTGGCAAAAGACGACATCGTCGAGAGGAGGGGGCAGAAGCTTGCCCTAGTGGGGGCTTCTGGCGAAGGGGGAGGCACCGGTCAATCCAAGCAGAGAGAAGACCACTGGCTCCACCTGCTGGAGGCTTTGGCTAGAAAAGGCGAGAAGCTGCCATCAATGGCTGGCTCAGAAGAGAGTTCTCTGAAGGTTGTCTGCCTTCATTTTATTGTATGTTTTTGTTATTTATGTTCAGTTTGTAATAAAGGACTTGGTTTCTTCAACTCCAATATTGGTTTGTATTTCTTACCCGCTAAGTAGCAGTGTTGTGTGGGGTGTTTGGCGGTTAGATCTGAATTTATATCAGGCTATATGTGCCCCAATTAAGATAGATTTGACTTCGGTTGATTGGTTTTGTCTATTGACAGTAATGGTTTTCTATAACCAGCTGATGACGAGCTCTAATTTAGGCATCGAGCGGATTCTTCCTCTTTGGGTCTTGATGTCGTCTTTTGTCCTTATGCTTCATCTGATGTTTATTGGTGGATCTAGTCAGTATCTGGGATCATTGATGCCTATAATTGGGAGTCTATGTAACTTTTGTTGTACTATTTTTATTTTGAGTTGAATGAAGTTACATTATCAAAAAAAAAAAAGAAAGAAGGGTGGTTAAAGAAAATGCATGTAAAAAGAAAAACAAAGAATGATGCTAAATATCCCTTGTGCTTAGTCGAAGTCACGTTTTCCAATCTTACTACACAAATACATGATACATGATATATCCCTCATATTTTTGAAAACAATCAAGAAGCACCCCTTCACTAGTTAACTTTTTTTTAAAAAAAAATTCTAAGACTATACTAATCTGTTTTTACCATTATAAAGCTAAAATCTTCTTAAAAAAAAAAAAAAATCTTTTAGGTCCCCTGAAAATGACAACCCATCACTAGCGTCCACAAGGACAACAACCCAACTTGTCTCGTCTGCAAGGAGTACTTCGGGTTACAGAGAGGACTCAAAAGGACCTAGAGAGCAATTTTATTTTATTTTTTTAAGTTTGGGTACTCATAAATGAAGATTTTAAAATTTAGAATCTTAACAAGAAGAGCACAAAATTTTACGGGACTCAAAAAGTTACCTAAAATAGTACAAATAAAATATACAAAAAGATTTATTACTTAAATAGTGTTTAATAAATAGCTTATGTAACCAGAACTATCTGAGGCTAGGCTTTACCCAGAAAACTATTATTATTTTCAACGATCAGACAATGACATAAGACCAACCACAATGGCATACTATTCTTTAAAGAAAACAATGCTGTATTATGGTAATTTACACATTCCTCCCTTGTCTTTGTAGAATTTACGCATTCCCTCACTCATAGTACACTTATCCAAATAGTAACACCAAGAATGATGATTCCCAGGACTTTACAGTGTGTTTGAAACACTGTTACAAACCTTTGTTACAGTTTTTTTACATGTTACAGTATTGTTTATTTCAACTTACGATTTTAACTATATTTTTAAACACTCTATTAGTAATTTTATCTATAAAGCGTATTCCTTTTAGTTAATTTGTAATTGAAACCAAAAAAAAAAAAAAAAAACTACTTGCTAACCATGTGAACTGATGGATGATTTTGAAGGCAACCAACGCCATAAATTAAAGGGGAGAGATATCAGAAACATGTTACCCGGAAGAAAAAAAGAAAAAAAAAAGAAAAAAAGAGAGAATCTTATCCGCAATGCACAGTTTTATGCCTTATATATTAATAATTAATTTCTGTTTAGATCTAATATATTTAACTTCGCTTTCAACATGATTTTGATGTGATTCAAGTTAATAAAAAAACACAACGATACTAAATACAACGTCAACACAAGAATATTTCCCGTGCAAGAAGTTACCATCCATCCATGCTTGGTTGAACTTAATAGATTTAAATTTAAATTTTAATATCAAAAATTCTTCGGATATATGTTTGTTTCTTTCAAAATCTGAATCATTTGAGTATCAAAAATCTAAGTTTTCAGACTTCCCATCCCTCTTATACTTTAGATTAGATACTCGGATATCTTTGCTATAGTAAAAACTAAAATTCTCTCTTCTAGATTTGAGGAAAAAAAAAACATAACTTCTTTAATTGATATCCAATTGAGATGATTCTTTTTTCACTGTGTTCTTAATGAAGAGAGGAATAAATCAAGATTCATATTGCATATTTTTTAAGATCATTAACATTAAGATTTTATTAGATTTATTACTAAATCAAAAACTATCTTCACTACTTTTCCAAACATAAATTTCAATTTTATTCCATACTTAGATAAAAACTTAAATGCACATGCAAACGTTAATTCGAACAACAATTCAAATCACTAACTCAAATCCTAATTCAAATCACACTAACTTAAATCAAATCATTAATTTGAATCCATTTACTAAATAGATATCTGGCGTAAAAAGACAAATTTGTAACCAGGTGATTGAAGTACAGAAAAGTACAAGGAGGAGTAAAATAGTCCTTTCACGAGGGGTTATGTTGTCCGGTAAATTTTTCAATCCTAAAATGACCCTAGTTCAACGTAAGAGGAACAACCGCAGGTCAAACAAATAGCTGTTTAGTCTGTTCGGTAGGACCTGCCGTTCCTAATGGAGTTTTGAGAGTCCAAGCCTTATATAAGTTTGCATTTCCCAAGAAATCCTTTTGACACAGTACTATTTTAGTGCAAAAATTTTCTTATTATTTCTTCTAGTTTCTACTACTTGCGAGAGTCACAAAAAGTTCTCTGAATTGAATATTGTCAAGTCATGGACAGACGCCGAAGAAAGCAAGCAAAGAGTAGCAGTCGTTGCTCTGAAGGCAAGCCTTCTATCTCTTTATTATTATTATTTTTTTTTAATTTCTTCCTTAGCTTAAATCATCTTCTGGGTTCTTAATTTTTTTGATTAATTTAATCTTCGAAGTGTAATTAAGTAATAAATTTCTTTTGTTCTATGATGGGTTCTTTTTCTTTTGGTCTAACATGTAAAGGGTTCCATTAATTTTCTTTCTGTTGCCAGACCATGCAAATTACTTGATGAAATTATTTTACTCCTTAATTTGGACTTTCTTCGCCATTAATTTCCTCTTTTTCACAGTGAAAATTTAGTTTTCATAATTTATGACTTCTCTATCTTAATGTGATGGTTACTTTTACGTTTAATCTTTTATTTTCTCACGCACAAATGTTGTCTCATAACATGGCAGAGGTGAGCAGTATCGAGTGGGAGTTCATAAACATGTCGGAACAAGAAGAAGATCTCATCTTTAGAATGTACAAGCTTGTTGGAGACAGGTAATAAAGAAAAAATAAGGTTTTCCACCTTCTTATTTTGGGTCTAGAAAAAAAGATTATTATTATTATTATTATTATTTATGTTTTCTCTTTACAGATTCCATTTTGGTCTCTGGAAAGAGGGAAAAACTAGAGCAATTATTTCGTAATTAGGGGGACTTAAAGTCGGTGTGACCAATCCAATACAATTTTAAAAAAATTGTTAATTTTCACATTTATAGGGGATTTAAGGCTTCTGGAGTATTTTTTGTAGTTTTCCCAATTTGCTGTTAAATCAATCCAAATATAATTTTGGGATAAAGAGAGGTCGATTGGACGTCCTTCTCCAATTTAAAAAAAAAAAAATTGTATAACTTTTTTTATTTTTTTAGGAAATAGTTTTTCTTTTTTGCTGTGGCTGTATAAATTTTAGTTTTATTTTTTTAGAAGAGTTGTATAATTTATTTGTTTGAAAGCAATATTATGCAAAAACACGCATGTATATTATTTGAGGGGCACGTCTAACTGTAGAGAAAATGACAAATAATAAAATTTTATTTCCTAATATTTGAGTGATTGACTCTGTACTTTTGATATGTATTAATGACGTAGTTTAATAAGTTAATTAAAATTTTAAATTTTAATTTATTATAATATAAAGGTCTCATATATTATAGTGTTTAAGTTTCAATTTGTTTTTAATCACTCTTGATGATGATCATTTGAATTATATGTTCATAGATTTGAGACATATATCGGTCATAGAAAAAAAAAATGTGACCAAATATAATTGGTTTTCTCAATTAATGTGAGTGATTATAAATAGCCCTTTAATTTTTTTTAAAACTATATATGCAGATGGGCTCTAATCGCTGGCCGGATTCCTGGCCGGAAAGCAGAAGAAATAGAGAGATTTTGGATAATGAGACATGGAGAAGTGTTTGCAAGCAGAAGAAGAAAACTTCATGATGGATATAACTCTTGATGCTTCATGTTCCTACTTTGGGCTAGACAATATAATTTTTGCAATAGTATGCTTCTAATTAGTATGTGTTTTGCATTTTTAGACTTAGGATCCATTTGATAAATGGATTTGAATTATGCTGATTTGTATTGTTTTGATTTGAATTATGAGATTTAAATTGCTATCCAAATCGACGGTTGGATGTCCATTTCAAGTATTAATCTAAATAGGTAATTAAATTAGAATTTGTGTTTGGACAAACAGTGAAATTTTTTTTTATTTATTAATAAATTTAACAAAATCTTAATATCTATGATTCTAAAAACAAGATGCAATATGGATCTTAATTTATTCAACTCTTCATTAAAAACACAACAAAATAAAATCATTTTAATATGATATCAAATGAAGAAGTTACGATTTTTTTCCCCAAATATAGGAGAGACAATTTCAGCAACAAACATATCCAAATTTAAAAAGTTTAAGGGCTAGAACTTAAAAAACTTAAATTTAAATGATTGATTATTTTTTAAATTAAAAAAATAAATATATATCTAAAAGATTTTAAAAATTAAAATATAAAAAAGTTGACGAATATGTAAAATAAACTGATCCTAAACGTTCACTCAACCCTCACGATGGACAAAAGTGGGTGTGGGCTTTCCTACTTGGTTGGTCTCTTCAATTATTAAGATTTTTTTTAATACTCTTGGACGTTCTATTTCTATTTACTCACCCTTTGGCTCCATATTCTCGGGTCCACACATTTGTGACAACTCAACCATAGTTTTGATGACAATTTTTTACGATGCTTTAAGAGGATATTCGTCTGTGATCTGATCTCTCAACAAATTACTTGTCACTATGATGGGCCTGCCGCCAACGGCTTTTGTCCCTCTCCTTTAAGAACAAGAGGATGATAATATTTTGGGTAAAAGAAAAAAGAGATCTAGATAAATTCACTCTCACCTTAAATATTTCTTAACATACCTATCATAAAAATATCAGATTTAAAGCTTAAAATTATTTAAAATTATTTACTTTTGAGACATATTTGACACACCGTATTGTATTATATTATATTATGTTATATTATATTGTATTATATATAAAAAATATAATACAATACAATACAATACGGTGTGCAAACAAGCCTTTAATAATATAATTTATGATATTTCTTAAATATCCTCTAGATACAACCCAACAACTGATTCGCCTTAATTTTTGAATTCAGATGACTTACAATATTCAAAAGCACACCGTAAAATCCGCATGCCAAGCTTAATTTTCCCGTTTAAACCTCTATATATTGTACAATCGTGCATTAAAAAAATGTTTGTATTGATGTGTAGAAAGGTAAGAATATAGACTCAATCTCTCTCTCTCTCTCTCTCTCTCTTTTTGGTTCTTGATTGTTTGTCGTCAAACTGGAACAAATGATTCGAAGAAAACTTGAGAAAAATCTGAAGAAAAAAGGAAGGTCGATAAATAGAAAGAAGTTATCTCAAAAAAAAAAAAAAAAATAAGAAGAAGAAGTAGATAAAAGGGAGAAAATCAATATCAATTAGGTGTACTTATTTAGAGATAGTTTGCACGATGTACTGCAGTTTTTTTTTTTTTAAAGAACTCTTCTTCTTCTTCTATTGTTAGGATGTGTGCTTCTTTAATACTTTGTTGGGGTGTACTATAAGGATTTTTAAAGAATGTTATAGCCTTTAATTTTAAAAAGAACATAATTTTGACTTTTACTTTTTTTTTTTTATTTTGGAGTGCTTTTAAGAATATTTGAGGTGTGAATAAAATTTTCTTAAGGTTTGACACTAACAATCTGTATTGAAAGTTATCTGTTTTGTATATATTTTTTGAATTATTAATATTAATGACTTTTAAATTTTAAGTCTCATCTATTTGTCATCTTGAATTTTAAAAAACAATATTTTGTCTTTAAATTTTTAAACCTCCTCACTTCATCTTTTAAGCTTTAACACTTTATCCTCTAAACTTTTAAAATTTCTCGTTTTGTCCATAAACTTCGGTTTTTCAACGATCTTATCAAATTATTTGCTCTGTATGTTATTTTTAAATATGATTTTAATTAGACCCAGCAATAGAAACGTACAATATACGTGTGAGGTCCTACGTACGAGGATAATAACAAAGGATCCTTTCGTACTCCTTCCTCATTTGCCGACAGCCTTCTGTTCAACATAATTTACTTTTTAATTGTGTGAGCCAGATACTGCTATTTGTAAAAACTATCAACAACATTTGTTCGAAGTGTTTCTGGTTGAATTATTTGCTAATAAAATTGTCCCTAGTAAGGAAAAAAAATGTAGAGCTTGTTAGTTTTACTAAAAGATTTGAAAACTTTATCAGGAGAAGACCTTTTTGTGCTTCATAATTTTTGATATTAACCAAAACTAAATTCTATCTTGAAGAGCGTATAAATGTACTTAGGTTAATAAAAAATGTTTAGTTTAACTATATTATATACTAAGGCAATATTTGATACGGTGGTTAGAATCATTGATTAAAACTGTTAACATTCAAGCATATAAAAGCTTTACACTATAGCAATTTTTTTACTTTTATTGTAGCATGTAAGAGTTTTATATTGTTCCTAACTGAAAAGTTAATTAGAACCAACTAATATCAAACAGGCTATAAGTTATTATATAAGTAGTGCACATTCTTAAACTATTTATTTTTTTTATCAGATTTTCTCATATAGCATAAATTTAATTGTAGTAGGCAATCTAAGGTCTGCAGACAAAAACCCTTTATGTAATAAGGAAATTTTGAGAAATGCTCCACTTTATAGAGTAAAAAAACGTATCTATTTTCCTTAAAAATACTATAAGATTTCTACCTCATTTTTTTTTTATTTTACATATTAATAACTTCTGAGAGACAGGATCAGAGCACCTGTTTAGTAAGCGGGAGGGGGCTTGCTCTCAACTCTTGATAAAAACAAATTAATTATTTCCAACTTAGTTAGGATGTTCTAGCTTTTTCTGATGCAAGTTCTCCTTTTTTTTATTAAAATAAAATTTAAAGGAAAAGAATTTTAATATAATGACGGAAACTTAAGAGAGAAAATTAAAAGAATAATTATTTCCAAGGTCTTGACACGTCTCTTCTTGTATATTCTTCTTCATATTGTTAATTCTGGCTCAATCTCAACGATGTTTAGCCATTGATTAAGCTTTGCCAACTATCTGTACATTTTTTCCTTCCTCTGTCATGAATCTCTGTTTTGATTGTTAATGGATTGGGGAAATTAATGGGAGATTTTTTGTGGGAGGGTAAGGATGAGGATTTGATATAGAAGGGAGTGATTACTCTGGCGGCTGTTTGTCAATTGCTTTGGAACCTACTAGATTCTGCCCCGGAACTTGCCTTCTTTTGTTTACACCTCTCCGTGCCTTCTCCGATCTTCTCCGCTTGGTCAGCGAACTATCTCACAGATTTGACAAATTTTGCTTTTGGTAATTTTTTCAGGTTCTTTTTTTGTTCTTCCAAGTATTGTACGGCAAAAAACACAGTTTAAAGGCGGTTTTTTTTTGTGCAAAATGAATTTTATGCGATATGTTGCTTATAGTTTTATGATTTATACTAGATAATCATTGAAATGGTGAATACTTTCTTGACGATACTGGGCATGTTCTTAAGTTTGAGTGTGTTGTAGTGGATGCTGAAACAAAATTATCCGTTGGACATGCCAATTCTATATTGACTTAACGTGTCATTACAGCAGCTTCTCCTAGTCCACGACGCTTGATCCCTGTCAATGGAGCTGGTGTTGTGGATAGAGATAGATGGCCGGATTTCATCTTCAGGAACTTTTACGGTTCTCTCATATAACATTTTTGTCTGATGTATATGCTACAAGTGAATTATACAGCTGATTTTCCTTTTTTAAGTTTTTTTTTTTCCTTGCAGATTATGTTTAATTTTGGTGTTTTTCTCCTGAAGATTGAGTAGACAGATTATGTTCTTGCTAAGTTTTTTTTTTTTTTTTTTTGGGTGGAACCTGTCTTGTGGTTTCCGCGACAGAATTTGATAAGTTCCATTACGCTTCAACACCCTGCAACAGCGACCGGAGGTGGTTGATATTTTGTATTAAAGAAAATATATTAGAATGTGATAGATACTAACTTTGAAACTTACCAGGTTACAGTTTGGTACCCCGCGTCGACACCCGAAAGCAGAAAATATAATTGGCGGGTACCTTGAGGGTTCTAGGATAGAGCCTAGCGGGTTTCGCGACAGAGCCTTATGGGTTTCTAAATGGAACTTGGTGGGTTTCGTGACAGAATCTCCGTGCTGGCGACCGAAGATGGTTAGTGATTCTTTGTTTCAAGGAAAATTCATTGGAACTTGGTAGGTTCCATGCCAGAACCTACCAAGTTGTAATCCGGCACCTCACACTAACGACTGTAGGTGATTAATGTTCTTTGCTTCAAAGAAAGTTTGTTGGAATCTGATAGGTTTCACTTTAAAACCTACCAAGTTATAATTTAGCACTCACGCTACGTGATCGGAGGCAGGTTTCACAACGAAGCCTGGCCGGTTTTATGACGGAATCTGGCAGGTTTTATTTCGACAACTCCTATGAGTGAGTGGGAGAAAGGGTTAGTGTTTTAATAAATTCTCAATTTCTAATAAAGGAGCAGTTTTAATAAGTGATTTGTTAGAGAGCATTTTTAATAAGGCGGTGCATTTGGGAGGCATTCTTGTATCTTGCCCTTTAATGAAAGGGGCGATTTTGAAAAGAGCCTTTTAAGAGAACAATCTTAAAAAGGTGCTCCTTTATGGGGCATTTTTGTAAGTTGCCCTAAAAATTAATAGCCTAAGTTTAAAACAAAGTTAATAAATAGGCCAAAAAACATAAATGCACATTTATTAACTAGTTAAATTACAACAATAACTCCAATTTAATAATTAACATTTTATTTTTTTCTTCCTTCCTCTCTCCTTCCCTTCCCCTTTCTCTCTCTTCCCTTCGTTCTTTGTTTCCTTCCCCATTACTCTCTCACCCTCCCTTCTGTTTCCAGATTGCCAGAGGTGTCAGTCGGAGACGTCACGAGAGGAGAAGAGCAGGTGTCGCGAGGCTGTGAAGATCACAAGAGCTGTGTCATAGAAGCTATCGAAGTTATGAGGCTACAAAGATCATAGGAGCTGCGCCAAAGAAGTTGTTAGAGTCATGAGGCCACGAAGATTGTAGGAGCTACGTCGGAGAAGCTACTGGAATCGCGTGGGCAAAATCAAGTGAATATCGTAGAAGCTCCGCTTGGAGAAGCCGTTGGAGTTGCGCGAGGAGGACTGTCAGTGTCACGCAAGGTCCGTGGAAGGAGACATTGTTGTCACATAAGGAGGCGCCATCATGGAGGGAAGCACCCAATTCATCACCAAAGTCACTTGAGGTCGCCAGAGTGACAACATGATAGGTTGTTGAAGTAGCATGAGGTAGCCGGAATGCCTCCTAGGCTAGAGAGAAAAAGGAGGGGAGAGGAGCGAAAGGGTGGATCTAAGGTTTTCTTTTTTTTTTTTTTTTTAAGAACGACGAAGATGGGTAAATTTGATAATTTTAGTGTTTAAAAAGAATACAAAATTATAAACATGCTTTATATTTTGATATTTTTAAAGATGTATTTTTTACTTACAATAAGAATTAAAATTATGCCATTTGGTGCAATTTGATTGTTTTGTATTTATCTATAATTTCACCAAAAGAAATTGGTCTAGAATGGCCCAACATGCACAGCCCAAAAGAAGAACAATTTTCGGTGACCCACTCTTAACTTAGACATTAAGTCCAAAAAAATATCATGTTGCATCTGGATTCTCAGGCAATATTTGCACCCCCTTCTTTTGAATAGGAGCCCAATTACAACTCGTCTTTTTTCATCGAAGGGACTTGATTTTTGCTTCTCTTGCTTTGGTTATGAGAAGATATTGACAGATTGTACAGAAAGGCGAAAAGAATTCAACGCTAGCTGGTAATTCTCCAAACTGTTTATTAATAGTCCTTTTCAAATGTTATACCAGTTGATTAGTGAAACAAATAGTTATATAAATTCTACAATATATATTTCCATTTCGTGGTGGTTTCCTCATGTAAAAGAAGAATTGTAAGAGGGGGTATAATAATTAATGAATAACATTTTTATAATTTTAGAGGAAGATTTGTAAGGGTAAAAAATAAGTTTTTGTTTAACTAAATGACTTGTAATATTTTGTTAATAAAAGAATAGCAAATATTGATCAAAATGTATACAATTAGGATTTTATAGGAGTAAATCTGATATATTTTGGATTTCAAATTTGATTCGTGCAGTAAATTCCAAATTCCAGTGTAAATCGGTTAATCTTGTACTTATCAAATTTGATCATGTAGTAAATTCAAAGCTTATCAAATTTGATCACGAAGTATATTTACCAGATAAATCTGAATTTACTACTATTTTGTTAATTTTTTCAAAAATTTGTGCCATTTATTTTTATTCCTCACACAAAATGCTATTCACTTCTTAGATCAAGCGTATGCAATAGAGAATAGGAGACATCCGAATCAAAAGAGGACAGAAAATGCCATAAGAAATATTCAAAGCATAGGGAAAAAAAAAAAGGAAATTAAGAGGGTAAAATACGGATGGTGGACACATTGAAAAAGTTTATCTTTATCAAGTGGTGATAGTGAAAATCATCAAACGGTAGAGAGAGAGAGAGAGAGAGAGAGAGTGGACGGTGGACACATTGAAAAAGTTATTTGTCTTTATTAAATGGTGATAGTGCAAATTATCAAACGGTAGGGAGAGGAAAAATTCAAAAAGGAAAAATTCAAATTAAACTTATTGCGTCAACCGCAAGACTCACAATAAAACACGTTTTCCCCTATATACAGGTTTGTCCCTATTATTGGCCTTTGGCTATTGGATATCTTTAAGGGTAATCACTTGAACCTTTTGATTTAGGCAGATTTTATTTGATGTCATGACTTGGTCCTCGGTGGCGAATTTGGATATGGCATGATTTTAGGAAGATCCTCTTTTTCCACATTTTATGCCAAATTGTTATAATGCCTGGTCAAGCGTCTTGTATAAAGGGCCTAAAGGAATCAATTATAAGAAAATGTAAACCAAATTTAATTTTTTTTTAATTTTTAGTGTCTCAAATGGTGTTCAACGAATTATATTACAATAATTCATTAAATAAAAAGCATGTAAAATCTAATAAGATATTATTTTTTATTTTTTTAAATAATATATCATGATACAATTAATTAGATACTATTTGAGGTATTAAAATTAAACAGAAGAAGATTTGAATCTATTTAAACCTCCCATAAACTCTTAGAGTGCGATATTTCTTAAAAAAAAAAAAGAAGAAAAGAAAACAAGATTGGAAAAACATTTTCTATTCACACTAGCATGGTCCATATCATGCCTGTTTCTAACCTATCATCATCATCATTGTGCGGGCCTCAAATTATTTGATCATTTTTTTCTTCACCTTTGACTTCAATGAGTTCAAAGAAAGAATAATCAATCTGAGTTCCAATCCGAGGGCAAAGAAACTACAAAGGAAAGAGCCCCCATACGGACACGGTTTGTATCTAGAAGACGCAACTATTGCGCAGCTTCTTGGAAATTAAACACTAGTGTCTGCGTTTTGATATGTCGATGAAGCCCAAGTAATTTTGGAAAGAGGAGAAAAATAGTTGATCATAAGGCTTTTTTTGGCATTTTTGCCCATTTATTGGTCTAATTTGAAATTTTGGCCCTTGGATACAAATGGCGAATGGTCTCTGTTTCACTCAAATTTTGACAAATTTTATATATTCAACATTAATTCATTCTAATTTACAACCATCCCCCCTCTCTCTCTCTCTCTCTCTCTCTCTCGTTTTCATTTGCATTAATTAATGCCCCTATCGTCATTAAAAAAATCAATGCCCCAAAATTTAATTTTGACTATAAAGTAGCAATACATCATCACCATATTCAATGTGCCAAAATCATCAAAAAGTTTTTATCTTTTACTATTATTTTTTAGGGACTCAAATAAACCTCTCTTTAGAGTTGGCCTTAATAGTAATTGTAGGACTAGTCTAATGAAATTACTTAATACTCACCAGTCACCGCCACAATATTATTAACGTCAATTAAGCTCATGTTCACCTTAATAAGTTCCAAACCCCCTGCCCTATATAAATTAAAAAAACCAAAAAAAAAAAAAAGAGAGAGAGAAGGGAGGAAAGAAATTTGTTAACGAATTACAGAGATTATTTTCTCTACGTTCTACTAAAAAGGTATTATTTTCTCTACGTGTAGTATCCGTAAAAGAGGTTCAAATTTCAAAATATGATACATAAACGGAAAAAGAAAGGAAATTTACTTCTAAAGAATTGGCTTTTTCGTTTGTAAGATTTTAGTTATAGTGCTCTTAAGGATATAATTAAGGTATTTTAGACTTTCTCTTCTTTGGCATCATTCTTTAATAACTTCCACAAAAGTAGGAAAAGTTTATTAAAAATAAGAGAAGAATATTCCTAGCATAGAAGAGAACCTCACCCCTAAATGAAAGCGACGTTACACGATACTCACAGTCTGTAATTTTTTATTATTTTAAAAAAAAAGCTATACAATTATCGACAAAAAAAGTGATAAAAAAATTCGCTAAATATAATATATGGTACACACAAAGAGCTAATAATTTATTGTGGCTTAACTAACTAATCTGCAATTGCAAGTGGATTCAACCTTTTTAAATTGGACATTATGTTAATTATACGAAATCTGGTCATACTACGTATAAATCATGTGAGCTGAATAAATATAAAAAGAAGCTTACCTTCATAATATCATAATAAGTCAGTGAATGATATATATATATACTCATCGATACCACTAAAAAGATGGACTATGAGCTAGCACGGAGTCTACGTGCAATGCATTACCTAATATGCTTCGTGATTCCGTTGGAATTAATGTTAAATATTGATTTCCGAATATATATATATATGTTGTTTCTTTAAAACTGATCAGATTTATGTTAATAATATATACTATATATATCTGATATTTATACACTATACTTGCATATATATATATATATATATATATCTAAATTACTGCAACATTGTGCAACTTGTGATTAAACCGTTATATATAAGTTTCCTTAATTAGGCATGTCACGCCCCGGAGTACGGGAGGTGACGTGGTGGTTTAATTAAATCAATTAAGTAAAGATTTGGTTAAAAATAGGGTTTTAGAATGAAATTTATAAATAAAAAGAGTGATAATTTTAAAATCGTTTGAATAGAAAAGTTAAAGGAATAAATGAATCATCATAATAATTAAACAAATAGAAATAACATTAAAGTAATTAGATATGGGGTGGAACGCGTGTGAGTCCTACTGGCCCATATATTGTGCACACACATATAGTACTGACAATATTATGATACAACCACAGTCCAGAATAAAAGAGAAGTTAAAGTCTTACAGGCTTTGAATGGAAATTAACCTACCAAATACTTCTACTGATCGTAAGTCCGGTCGGCGGACTCTTCTCCAAACCTATGCTGATAT
>CAMOHE010045258.1:0-23285 GCA_946598075.1 Artocarpus hirsutus | reverse complement strand
AATCACATCAAGTAGCTTTAACTTGAAACTCCAAAACACTGTAAACAAACTTTGATTTGGAGAATCTAAAACAGTTTCTCACAAAGGCAATGCTAAAGAGACACCGATGTGAGGATCTAAAAAAAAGCACTATCCTATCCTAGATCATCCTCTTAAAAATTTTGAAAATTCTCTCTTTAAAAACAGCACATGTGTTTTTATCACTATCCAAGTTCCAAGGGGCGTCAATGTTGGCCAGTGGTCCATGGGACCATGTCCAACTACTGCCATAAGTATAGATTATTTTTAATGAATCAAGGTTTGTGATATTTTTTTTGTTCCTTTCCTTTCTTATGGAAGCTAGCAAGCAGCAGGGGTTGAATTATGATGCCAAGTTGCGATCACTTCCTACATGGCAGATGGTGGGCCGTTCACCCACTGCCAAACAATTTCTCGATGGGTCATCGTCGCCTACTGCCAAGTGTTTTCAATTTTTCATCTGATTTTATTTTATTTTATTTTCATATGAAGTTGTATATCGATACCAGTACATCAACTTGTGTCCAGCGTGCTTCCCGCACTAAGTCACATCTGGGGCTCACAAATTATTATTATTATTACTATTATTATTATTATTATTTTATTTTTGGAAGTGGGTCCCCACAAATAATGAAAATATGAAATCATAGACTTTTATGGTTGTAAAGTCACAAACATCTTTTATTTGTTTCAACTTAATTGGGCAGAAGAGGATAATTACCAAAACAATTAGAATAATTGTGGCATTTTTAGGATTAGGACTAATTTTTAACTGTTTGGCCTTAATTATGTGCTACTGTACGGAATAAGTGAAAAAATGGAGAATTAGCCACTGAGCCTTTATAAATTGCACCAAAAGTTGAACCAAGCTGCTTGCCACACCCAAAAAAAGCAAAAGAGGGCCTTGCCTTTGCGTGTTCTTTGTCAATATCTCTTCTCTTCTCTCTCTCTCTCGCCCAAACCTTCCTTGCAATGGATCCATACAAGGTATTATTATTATATTATAATTCTTAGTCTATGCGTAATATAATCTAAGCTAGATTATATTAATCTCCATTTTGAAAGGAACTCAATGTTTGATGATTTCCTTATGAATTTTTTCCGTACGCTTGATAGTTTAATTTTTATGGATTCTGAGTGACGCATTTATGTTTTCTTTATTCCGTTTGGCATCAGATCTTTCTTCTTTCTTTCTTTCTTTGTTTCTTTTTTCTTTTTTTAATTTAAACAAAAGAGTGTATAATCGAAGTTGATCTATACTCTTAATTATCTAATAAACATTCCTCAAGCTTTCATGTAAGTATGTGTCCTGGTCTTATAAAATATCACTAAGATTCAACTCAAGTTCGGAAAAACATACTTAAAAAAAATTACAACACGTCGGATTTTATAGTTTTATTTCCGGCAAAAAAGATCTTGATCACTTCAAACTATGTACTGCCACTATTCGCTTTTCAGACATGTAACTTAATCTTAAATCCGTACGTCGAGTACTTTTAACGAAATTTGGCAAGACGCAAGGGTTTTGGAAACGATATGTGAAAGACTATAATCTAGTGTATATATAACATTACATTCAAAGGTTTTTTGTTATGTGAAAGACTATAATCTAGTGTATATATAACATTATATTCAAAGGTTTTTTGTTCAGGATGTTTTTGATCTGTACATGTACTGATTGTTTAATTTATTGGTATGATAAATGATATGATCAGTACCGGCCTTCAAGTTCTTTCAACTCTCCTTTCATGACCACTAATGCCGGATCTCCAGTTTACAACAACGAATCTGCTTTAACTGTTGGTGCTAGAGGTATACTTTCTTTTTCTTTTTTTTTTAAATTAAATCTGATCGACTTCACTACTTGATCTGTTGTTAAAATGGATATTATATTTTTTTCCTATAACTTATATATAACATATTCATGTCTATATACGTGATCTGCGGATCATCGTGGTTAAGCTTTGATCGGTTTTTGTTACATATTTTGTGATCTTTCTTTCGAGACGCAGTTATAAAGTATGGCCTAATTATATGAGCTGCAAGTATGTCTAGGTTTTGTTTTGGAACTAGCTAGTGTTCACTTCAATTTCAAATAATATGAGACGATCTGAATATAGCGACGTTTTTTGTTTTTGTTTTTGTTTTCAAACCGTATGTGTAGTTATGTCATATTCAAGGCTGTTAATTTATCAAGTATACGGCAGCAGGCTGGACGTCGTAGGCAGCGGTTCACCGTTTCCCATCTAATTTTTGTTTCCTAGCTTGCGTTATTTATTTTATTTTATTTTATTTTTTGGATATTTTATTCATTGTTCTCTTTCCTAAATCATATAATCTTGTTTCTGTAACGATGAACTCTGTAATATAAAATGAAAAGCTTGCTAGGGTAAATCTTACCTCTACGGTGCATGTTTTTTTAAAAATAGATTTAGTCATAAACGCTTTAAAATGGAAAAGTATAAAAAACTAGCATAAATTAATATAGATCTAACGGTCCACAATAGAATTTTGTTAGAAGAATAAAAATCTCGATAAAACAAATGTATAATAGGGTGTATGCTACTTTTGAAGTCTAATAATTTATCGGTACTGTTTTTGATGTAACAATCATGCTTCCTTTTTTTCTCAAAAAATTAATTTGAAATTCAAGCCTTCAAAAGGAATATTCCTCTAATGTACCTTTGAAATAAAATAATTAAAAACTTTTAGTTGTTTGGAAGGGGTAAAGTTTGAATTTTGTATTTGGACGTACAAGTATAAAGTTAAGAAAAAAAATAGGAGAATCATGATATTATACCACGTTAAAATACGACACAAAACATGAGCAATGTTACAAGACACTAATAGTACTGAGCACCATATACTATAGAAGATGGGGTCTCACAATATAAGAACTACACATAAAATCCACTTTTTTATTAATTGTAGTGTTTAACACCGAAACCTCTATTTTTTTTTTTTAAATATGAGCCAAATCCGACCATACTTGTTATAGGTCAATAAGACACAAACTTTTGAAATTGTCCTCATTATATATATATATATATTAAACGAAAGAAGATATGAGAATAACACAAAATTGATGAAGCGAGTTAAAGGGGGTGGAGTATGCAAATTAAAAATTATAGTAAATAACACTTTTTCAAAACTTTTCTGATAGTGTGCTGGGAGAAGTGAGTTGAATTCTAACTTAGAGCAAAGAGTCACTATAGTGTAAAACTCTCACATGTTATAGTGTTTTTAACCAATTTGGTAACTATTTGTAGTAATTAGCATCAAATAAAACATTTACCCTTTTTTAGTATGAGTAAAAAAATTACTTAATATCTATAAAAAAAAATCACACCTTGCTATAAATATTCTTAGCAAAATTGAACAGGAACCCAACAACCCCATTTAGGCCCAGTTCTAATTTGTCCTCCTCCAGCGTGCCCGATTGCACAAACAAGCCCAATAGATCTTGGCCCAGAAGAAGCTTATACACTGGTCCAGTTAGCCACTTAAATGGGTTAATAAGCCATGTAGTTCTTTTTTATTTACACAGTTAAAATGTCTTTAATTTATGAATATTCTTTATATATTTCAATAAATATATATAAAGACATTAATGACTTAAATAATGATTTTTTATTTTTAATTTATTTTTTAGAATAATTAAAATATATGTATATAAGATTTTAATCGGGTTATGATATCATTATATTTAAAAAAAATCCCTAAGGTTGTTTGTTGTTTAAATCTAAATTGTTATTCAAAATAATGATTTTAAAATTTTCTCAACTAAAAGATAGAATTTTTTTTTATAGAATCATGACAAATTAGAATTAAGATGTTGCAATTAAACTAATGATATAGTATTTGTTAAGTCTTTTTCTATGTCTTACAGGTTATATAATTAATGTATCATTAAGTTGATAATACATAATGACATTCTTTTTTAATGACATTTTTATTTTTTGGTGATATGTAATTAAATTAATGAAATAGTATTTATTAAGCCTTTTTGTGTGTCTTATAGGTTATATAATTGATATATCATTAAATTAATGATGCATAATGATAATGATATTTAATGACATTTATTTTTAAGACTTCAAATAATAATGATACTTCCTAGTTAGGGTGTGTTAATATTATAGATTGGTAATATACACAATATTATATTAAGTTAATGATATTCATTTTTTATTGCTTCTAGTATTTTTTTTAATTCTATTGCAAGTAATTTAATGACATATATGATTTTTTTTGTTGTTTAAGTTATATTGTAATAAATTAAGTATATATGTATTTATCTAATATCATTATTTAACGACTCAGCTATGAAAAAAATAAGGAGATTTGTTAAAAAAATAAAAATAAATTCATAATAAGGTCTACTTAGAGGGTATTTTTACAAGCTCAATGTATGTAATTTAAAAAATAGACATATAAGTGATATTTATAAAAGGAAGACTAATTTTAATTCCTCCTTAAAAAATGGTCATATTTTGCAATTTTCACCACTTAAATGGGCTAGTCGGGCTATAGTTGATCTACAGCTTTGAGAACTGGACCTCATGGGCTTGTCTATGGGCCCATCCCAGAATCGTTTTCTTTGGCGGGGAACGGAGGGAGGGAATCAAACGTTTGACTATAAATTATTTAAATGGAAGACAATGGTTTACGGATATTTGCACTTGCTAATATGTTTTTTGTGAAGTTTTTTTACTCAAAAAGTATATGACTAAATAGAAAACAAACGACCCAGATTTTCTCAACTGTCGCCTACAACATTTTTGAGAAATATAATTTAGCAATCTTTGTTGGCATCTTACAGAAATTCATTTGTGTTTTTAATGTTGTTAATGGGCAGGTCCAATTCTGCTGGAGGATTATCATTTGGTGGAGAAAATTGCCAACTTCACCAGAGAGAGGATTCCAGAGCGCGTTGTCCATGCCAGGGGTGCCACTGCCAAGGGGTTCTTTGAGGTGACACATGATGTCTCTCACCTCACTTGCGCCGACTTCCTTCGAGCTCCCGGAGTTCAGACACCCGTCATTGTCCGCTTCTCCACCGTCATTCATGAGCGCGGAAGCCCTGAAACCATTAGAGACCCTCGTGGTTTCGCAACCAAGTTTTACACCAGAGAGGTATAATAAAAGATTTTTGACTGCTAACTTACGTGACATGTCTTTTTATTGGTATATGTAGCTTTCGATATGTTTTAAGGAGTATATGAATGCTGCTGCTAGCTAACTTATCTGAAATTCCCGATAAATATATATGTTTATATTTTTTAAGTTCCTCTACTGTGTCCATGATATGTGACCTAGTTCTTTGTATTGGCAGGGCAACTTTGACATTGTGGGAAACAACTTCCCCGTGTTTTTCATCCGTGATGGGATGCAATTCCCGGACGTGATCCACGCTTTCAAACCCAACCCCAAGTCCCACATCCAAGAGTACTGGAGGGTGCTCGACTTCTTGTCCTACCACCCAGAAAGCATGCTCACCTTCGCTTGGCTATTCGACGACGTTGGTATCCCAATCAATTACAGGTAAGGATATCTCGGTCGGGGCACATGTCTTACTCAGATTTTAAAATGCCAAATTCTCCTCCAATTACCTGGGAAAAAAAAAAATTATAACTATGTCTTTATTATGTTCTTCACAATGTGTTTTTGCTAAGAAAAATTTTTGGCTTTGCCATGGACTACAGGCACATGGAAGGGTTTGGAGTTCAGGCCTTCACTTTCATCAACAAGGCTGGGAAAACAACCTTTGTCAGATTCAACTGGAAGCCCACTTGCGGAGTCAAGTCATTGTTAGAGGAAGATGCCATTAGAATTGGAGGAACCAACCACAGCCATGCCACTCAGGATCTCTATGAATCAATTGCAGCTGGAAACTACCCTGAATGGACACTCTATATCCAAACTATTGAACCCGAGGACGAGGAAAAATTCGACTTTGACATACTTGACACCACGACCATTTGGCCCGAGGACGTCGTCCCTCCGCAGCCGATTGGTCGCCTGGTCCTCAACAGGAACATTGACAACTTCTTTGCTGAGAATGAGCAGCTTGCCATGAACCCTGCTCATGTTGTCCCTGGCATCCACTATTCTGATGACAAAATGCTCCAGGCCCGTCTTTTCGCTTACAGTGACACTCACAGATACCGTCTCGGTGTGAACTATCTGCAACTCCCGGTTAATGCTCCCAAGTGTGTTCATCACAACAACCACTATGATGGTGCAATGAACTTCATGCACAGGGATGAGGAGGTACTCAACTTCCTCAATTTGTACTTTTTGAGTTTTTCCCATCACTCATTTCCTAGATGATTTAGATTGGTTCTAAACAAATGATTTTCTTCTGCTTTTAGGTTGATTACTTCCCATCGAGGTATGATCCTGTCCGCCATGCCGAGAGGTTCCCACTTCCTGCTGCTATCATCACTGGAAGGCGTGAAAGGGTAATTTATCATAGCATGAATTTTATGATCTTTTGACTGAATCATAAGTATACCAACTATATTTTTCTAATTGAGCTATATATATATATATATATATATATATATATATTTCTTTTTTGGTGAATGCAAATACAGCGCACTATTCCAAAGGAGGACAACTTCACACAACCTGGAGTCAGATACAGATCTTGGGCACCAGACAGGTACTCATTTTTACCTGTGATCCTTATTGCCTCAAAAGAATATCTAAACTGAAATTTGTGTATGACTTTTTCAGGCAAGAGCGTTTCGTCAAAAGATGGGTCGATGTCTTGGCTGACCACCGCGTCACACACGAGGTTCGCAGCATCTGGATCTCCTACCTGACTCAGGTCAGTTTCCGTCCAACCTTTTTCAGCTAATAGAACCAGATTAATTCATGATTACAGCAAAGCAGTGATGTTTTACTCATTTTTCGCGATCTATGTTGTGATTTGTTACAGACGGACAAGTCTCTTGGTCAGAAGGTTGCTTCTCGTCTGAATGTGCGGCCAAGTATCTAAGAGATTTGTTTTTAAAGCTTCTTAGAGCGTGCAACAAGAAGACAACGACGACGAGGAGCTCGAAAGAAGAGAGCTGATTATATATATCGAATGGAAGGATGAATAATAATGTTGTTAATCCTTTGAATGTTTGTGTTTATTTCATGTGCCAAGACTCTCTCATGTA
This sequence comes from Artocarpus hirsutus, assembly GCA_946598075.1. Classification (NCBI taxonomy): domain Eukaryota; kingdom Viridiplantae; phylum Streptophyta; class Magnoliopsida; order Rosales; family Moraceae; genus Artocarpus; species Artocarpus hirsutus. The sequence goes on along the minus strand of CAMOHE010045258.1, from coordinate 16,095 downwards.
CCATATTTATCAAATCTAATAAACGCTGGTTGTTGTATAAACCAGTTTTTTATATCTTCTGGTTTTCCTTTCTTGAATGCTTGCTTCACTTCATTCCGCTCGGCCAATTTGAATTTCGCGATATCTTTGTCCTCTCATCACCAGGTGAACGAATTAACCTCGTGTGTTTCAATTACAAAAACAGAAATTTGTCCCTTTTTTTCCCTTGATTCTTCTAATGTTTTACTTCTCTTAATACCAGGGAAATAAGTAAAATTCTATGTATCTTCAGCTCAGCAACTTGTACAGCAATGTCACACTTGAAAAAACTGGTATTTCTTCTACTGAACTTTTTTGTCATATTCCTTCATCCAAAAAAGTTGCCGATTGTTTCAAAGAAGTAAAAAATCCTATCTTTTTTTTTTTTTTCTACAGTATTTCATGCGCTTGAAGAGCAGAAGATGCGGTGCAATTTGGGATTGGCTTTGACAATTCATATATTTCATGAATAAGGTCAGTCAGAGTTGGTTATTTCAGACCAATAATAAATGCATATATCATAAGCCTAAAGACATGCTTGAAACTAAACTATCGCCTTGTTTCATTTATTGGTTTGAAGGAAAATCAATCTCTTTCACAGACCCTAATTAAAAAGTTTGAACTGTGATTTAAACCCATGAAGCAAACGGACCATCAAAGTAAAAATTATACAGTAAAATTGAAGGCAACAAGTTTTTATACTACAAAAGATGTCAATAATAAAATGTGAAGAAGTGATATATTATTCAAGTGGACCAGTCAAAGTGGAGCAACTTGGTACTCCAAAGCCAATACACATCACTATCTTGGTTCTCTAAGAGAAATCTATTTAACTTGAGGCTATAATCCCTTAGTAACAAGAAAAAGTAGACTAGGTTTACAGTTCTGTAAGTAACAAATTATAACACATTGAGGATGAAAATGATTTTTCACTCTCTAATTTATCACTTTTATTTTATTGTAGATTTGGTGCTCCAAAGGACGCATTCTTTTCGTGCAATTGCACATTAATGTCCAATAATATCGTTAACCTAACTCAAAAGTGTAAATGATGCAACCACCTTTTTATATAATTTTCATTGTTGTTATTTATTATAAAGGAAGGGCTGAAAATTTCGCGTCTATAATAAATATTGTCCGAATTAACACCGTTCAAGAAAATATCTTATCCTCCGCAAAAATAGACAATTGAGAAATCACTGATGTAATCAATATTGTCCTAATAAATATAGTGAGGGGGCTGAAAACGAAATTCGTCACCAAATTTATACATTTTAAATGTCTTGTACGAGAGAAACCATATATTCTTTTTTGCTTATTTCTATCTTCTTTTTCCCTTTCAACTTGCCCTATTGATGAAAAATCCAACCAACCAGTTTCTCAAATATGAGCCAAACCATGCCCCATTATCTCCTCCCCATAAAACAGCCAAGGTAAAGGGTGGTAAAGTCTATGTGAGAAATTACATTTAGACTATATTTGCATCTATTTACCTTTATTTTATTTTAATTTTTAATTAAACGTCTTAAGCTGATTCCAACTGTAGTTTATTGTCTGGTTGGTACGTAACACTGTCCTTGTAGCTAAAGTAAGCACACGAGTTACCAAATAATAATAACGAATACTCCTCACATATAAAAATAAGTTCCAACAAGATAGATTGTTTAAATCAACCCAAACACCACATATTCTATAATTTTAATACATATAAATAAATACCAATAATTGAATAATGTAATATATAATTGGCATGGTTTCAGGTGGGATATGTGATACCATCCTGGCCCTCTGTCTCTCGGTAAATAATAATAGAAGCCTATTTTTTTAAACAAAAATACATTAATTAATAATACTCGGACCCTAAAAGGGGAACTTCACTGCTTTTTTCTTCTGAACTATTTCTATGGGAGTGCCAATAAGAGAACCAAAAATAATAATAATAAAAATCTTAGAATGGCATTGGTTTTTCCTGCTAGAACCAAAAAAAAAAAAGATAATAATGATTGGTCGTCCTTATAATTTAGGTAGCAAAGTCCAGATTGTATTTGATATCATTTTTATTTTTTATTATTTTTGGCTGAAATTTCTTTCATGAAGGCGATATTTTTGGTCATAATTTGTGTTGTGAAATGTGAATAGACAAGAAGAAAAGATTCCAAAAGAATAAGTGGGCCCAGAAAAGCAGGCTTTTGGTGGCTAAGGCTGACCCTCACGGCCCATTTCCATAACCTCATCGGCAAACCTTTTTGTTAGTCTATTTCTCGGAAAACACCAAAAAAGCCCTCCAAAGCATATCGTGGATTTCATTTTGCAAGGGCACACCTTCCGAGGCCTTTGTGCTAACGTGGCATATTCCAAATGGGCCACGTCATCCATGTTCACTGGTGGTTGTGAGCAGGTCGAACCATAAAACCAAAACCAGGATAAGGAAGCCTCAATCCATGACGTTCTCAAAATATTTCAAAAATTTTTCTGTCTCTCACCTTGTTTCCTTAATTTTCTTCGCCATATAAAATAGTTCTCATATCGGTTTATGGGTCCCATCTTTTTTTTTATTTTCCTCTATTTATAACCCCAAAATATGTCCTGTCATGACTGATATTTAGGCGAGGATTTTTGAATATATAACCTCACCTTCTCACGCTATATATTGACGTGATAATATCGTCAGATACGGACAACTTGGTTCATGCAAAAAACAATAAATTAATTTCATAAAAAAAGGGACAATAAAAAGGATGGATTGTCCAAAGATGATAAATTTTCAGGGGTATTGTTAGTATGTCCGAATGCTTTTTTTTTTTTTTAACAGCCACTAGCCAAACACATTTGAGAGCGATAAAAAGGAAGCCCACTTTTCCAAAATAGGAAAAATAAAGCTAGCCCACTTACATGAATATATAGTCTTAATGAAAGAGTAAATATAAATTTGTGTTAGATTAGAATTCTCTGCCAATTGTGCTAATACAATCACATTTATTTAAGACGTTTACACTTTTCATCATTCAGTTCGTTATCCATGACATGTTTGTTAACATTATAAATGGATTGGATAAATCATAGAAGTAACACAATAAATGATATGAGCTGTCCAAAATTTCTATATAGTTGTTGAAGTTGCATCAATTTTATCTAAAGTTGGTTTGTATTTCAGTGATCATTTTAATATTTAACTTTAACACATATACATTCCAAAGTGTTGGGGTTTATGCAATTGTTTCACGAATGATTAACTTAGACTTTACCAATTATTATATTTTTTTTCCCTGATAAAGAGTATTTTCAGCGAGCAAATTATTATGTGCAACAATAGACATATTAAAGTTAGAGAAATCTCAGTGCGTAAGTGGCCAAATCATAAGCAATTCTATCACCTTTCTTAGACGTTATAGATATAATTATGATAAAAAGTTTCTTTATATTTTAAGATTTTACGTTTTTTCTTGTAAACTTATGTGTATTATTATCTCACGCCTCCTTGTCTAATTAGCATCTGAATTTAGACACTTTCATGTTCTATTTTTATAAGCATCTGAATTTAGACACTTTTCATGTCCTATTTTTATAAATGAGTCCACATCGGTTGTTTTATTTTTTTGTCTCCCCCATCGTTTCTTTATTATATTTTTAACACATCATTTAAATTTAATAATCTAAACACATACATAAAATTTCAATATTAAAAATAATTAAACAGTCCACTTAGATATCAAAATTTGATTTAAAGATAGTCAAAAGGCTAAAAAATAGAACAGCAAATCTTCATTCTTCATGATATGATGTGAAGTGATGCTGGCTGTACTATATTCACCTCAAATCTAATCTAGATTAAACAGAATAATTAGTAAATCCATTTATTTTTTGGTTGTATATGGTCAAAAAAAAAAACAACAACGACTAAAAAAAACATGCAAAGAACGACATGGCGCCAAAGTCGGTTCGAGACGATGACATAAAAATCGCGAGTCTCGAGTCAACGAGACGCTAAAATAGTAAAATAGCCAAAAATAAAAATTAACTGCTGTAAAAGCTGACGTCATTTTCAGTCTGTTCGTAAATCGGCGGAGACAGAGACAACGATCAATAATAGTCCGGGAATTCGGGATTTTTTTTTTTTTAAGTAAAAACGCTGTGTATAAATGCCACACGCCGGGTATATAGTGTGTTCACCCGTATTTGCATATTAACCACACGCCAAGTGCTCTTATCTTTCTCTCGCTAAAATTTTCCTCTCTCTCCTGAGCTTCGATCTCACCTCCATGGATCCCTACAAGGTACTCATTTCTCTTATCTCTGATCTAATATAAATCCGTCTCCTTACTTGTTTTTATGTATAGAGTTTGTTGCTTTGAGTTGATTCGGTTTGGTTTCTATAATTATCCATTGAAATCTAGGTTTAACGTTGTCACCATTATTGAATGATTTATGTTTAAGAAGGAAGAATATTAGCGTAAATAAGTTTTTGATAGAACCAACATGATTGGGGTTTTACCTTGTTTGAACCAGAAATCAGGTAATTATTGATAGAGTTTTAGCTGGTTATTTTTTATGGCTTTGTGCTTCAGAATTATGGGAATGAATTAGGTTATAAGGAATGATAGGATAATATGTTTGTTTTTGATTGAACAAATATGATTTGCGTTTTAGATTTGTTGCTGAATATAATTTGATTGGTTAATTTGCTCATCATGTTTTGGATTTTGTGATTCAGTACCGGCCTTCAAGTGCTTACAACGCACCTTTCTTCACAACCAACTCCGGTGCTCCTGTCTGGAACAACAACTCTTCCTTGACCGTTGGACAAAGAGGTACTCATATGAAAGTTTTGATATCTTCTTTTTTTGGGGGGGAAAAAATAAAGGAATTATGCTAGTGTTTTGCATGTATTCTTCATTGAAATTTGGATTTAAGCAATTATTATTCTTATAAGCACTTATTGTTCTGTTAGTATAAACTTTGTATTACTTTTCTTTTCCCCTGTTGCTTGTAGTGTCTATTTTAATTGTTATTGTTGGTTTAAATATGTATACCTAGGTGTTGATTGGTGAACCGTTGTTTTCCCCTGAAGTGCCATTTATGCCATAGCTATGAACTTACGAGATAATTGAAAGTTTTGTGGGTATGAGTTGGGCATGGCTGAACCTTTTTAAGTTGTTGACTTTTTTAAGTGAAACTAATAATTTATTGCATTTTTAGGCTTATAGAAAACATTATGACCGACATATTCTAGTATCGATTGGCAGTCTCTTGGTTTGCAGTAATCCTTTTGGCTTCCATGTATTGTCAATTGTGTGCTTTGGGTGGGGTTGTGTGCTTTTGGTGGGGATGAACAAGATTAGTGGTGAGAAATTTAAGCGTGGTTTATATTTGGTGAGCTCAATATATGGATAAAATTTGGTGGATTTGCATAAGTTTTCTGTAAGAATGAACAATCTATTACGACTACAATACTATGTAGAAGTCATACGCTTGTATAGAATCTTAGAATTTCACTTGTATGTTGACAGGTCCAATTCTTCTTGAGGACTACCACTTGGTGGAGAAACTTGCCAATTTTGACAGAGAACGTATTCCAGAACGTGTGGTCCATGCCAGGGGAGCGAGTGCTAAGGGTTTCTTTGAGGTCACCCATGATATCTCTAACCTAACTTGTGCCGACTTCCTTCGTGCTCCTGGGGTTCAAACACCTGTCATTGTCCGTTTCTCCACTGTTATCCACGAGCGTGGCAGCCCTGAAACCCTTAGGGATCCTCGTGGTTTTGCTGTGAAGTTCTACACCAGAGAAGTAAGGAATTTACTAGTACTTCTTGTGTATTGGATAGCTAAATACGACTTGAAATTAGCTACGATGTTCTCAAGAGCCTTCGTTGTTTATGTGAAGGGTTTTTTGAGGGTCTTTGTACCCTTGCGCCAGAGAGTCTTATTTGTGTAGTTTTCATAAGATCATGTAGCATATTGCTTTGTGTTCTAATTGGTCTCAGGTTTTCTTGTTCATATTATGACCTCATTCTTCTAATGCAGGGTAACTTTGATCTTGTCGGAAACAATTTCCCTGTCTTCTTTGTCCGTGATGGAATGAAATTCCCAGACATGGTCCATGCTCTTAAGCCCAACCCAAAGTCTCACATCCAGGAGAATTGGAGAATCGTGGACTTCTTCTCACACCATCCAGAGAGCTTGCACATGTTCACCTTCCTATTTGATGACGTTGGTGTTCCACAAGATTACAGGCACATGGAAGGCTCCGGTGTTAACACCTACACTCTAATCAACAAGGATGGGAAGGCACACTATGTGAAATTTCACTGGAGACCCACCTGCGGTGTCAAGAATCTGTTGGAGGACGAGGCAATTAAGGTCGGAGGAGCTAATCACAGCCATGCCACCCAAGATCTCTATGACTCAATTGCCGCTGGCAACTACCCAGAGTGGAAGCTTTTTATCCAGACAATCGATCCTGATCATGAAGACAGTTTTGACTTTGACCCGCTTGATGTAACAAAGACCTGGCCTGAGGACATCTTGCCTCTGCAACCAGTTGGTCGCTTGGTCCTTAACAAGAACATCGATAACTTCTTTGCTGAGAATGAACAACTTGCATTTTGCCCTGCCATTGTGGTTCCTGGTGTATACTATTCAAATGATAAGTTGCTCCAAACTCGCATCTTCTCCTATGCTGATACTCAGAGACACCGTCTTGGACCGAACTATCTTCAGCTCCCTGTTAACGCCCCCAAGTGTGCTCACCACAACAATCATCACGAGGGTTTCATGAATTTCATGCACAGGGATGAGGAGGTACAAAATTGTTTCTTCTTCCAAGTGAAAGTCAACTAGCACCTTCCAATTTTATTGTCATTAATGCCTTATTGTGCTGAGTGAACTCCCATTTAAGTCCGCTCTTTTGTGATGCATATGATATTCTTAGGTCAACTACTTCCCATCAAGATACGACCCTGTCCGTCATGCTGAGACATACCCAATTCCTCTTGCAGTCTTCTCTGGAAAGCGTGAAAAGGTCAGTTATCCATTACACTATCTAATATTTTCAAATTTCACCTAGTTGGCAAAGTGGGAACCAAATTTCTTTATGGCTTAGATGTTAAACATGTTAAACGTTGGCAAATGCTTTAATATCATTATTATATGAATGCAGATGGTGATTGAAAAGGAGAACAACTTTAAGCAACCTGGAGAGAGATACCGATCCTTCGCGCCAGACAGGTAAAAAGGAAATGTTGTCCTTCTGTTGTCTTATTAGTTAAAATCAAAATTTGGAGTCATATTTTGCGTGCAACAATCTGATTTGGTTTCCACTTTTTGATTTCTCCAGGCAGGAGAGATTCATCAAACGATGGGTTGATGCCTTGTCTGACCCTCGTGTCACTCATGAGATCCGCAGCATTTGGATCTCATACTGGTCTGAGGTCAGTGATGATAAATAAGCGTTTTGTTTAAAATATGGAGTTTTAAACTTGAAAGAACAGAGGTTTTTACTAATATTACAATTGTTTGTCTGCGTTGGTGAGGACAGGCTGACAAGTCTCTTGGTCAGAAGCTAGAAAGTCGTCTGAATGTGAGGCCAAGCATTTGAGGCTGTGAAACTGAAATGCCCATGCTAACGGGTATCATGTCTTGGGTTTTGAAGAGTAAACGAGTGTCGTCGGTCGGTCGGTCATATAGAAAGAAGCAATCAAATACTCTACTTTAATTTTTTTTTTTTTCATTAATGTGTTATATCACGTATGTACTGTGATGATATGACTCTTGTGCTGATGTTACGATGCAATAACAATAAATGACCGTTTTCCCATTTTATAATCAGCTCGTGTATTTTTTTCCATCTTTTTCTTTCACTTGCTGGTGTGATTTGTTGAATATGTGAATTCGCGAGTTGAATGTCTCATGATATATCTGCATCTTTAGAAAAGAAAAAACAAAAGTTAGCTATATATGTCATCTCTATAGACATGGTAGAATTTTAATTTTTTTCTTTAGAATTTCCTATTCAAGCATAGAATATCATATTAAAAAAAATACTAGTAACATTCAGACGCATTCTTTAAATAAAATAAAATAAAATAAAATAAGAAAAAATAAGACGCATATTATCATGAGCTAAGAACAACTGATTGGCATCATCGCATGAATTTTGCGTGCGAAATTCATAACACATCAATGGGTCCAAATTGATTAAAAGGTGTAAAATTTGGTCCCGTATCCTTTATAAAGTTTAATTATTTTTCTTGCTCACTTTTTTTTTTCAACTCCGTTACCAGTGTTACTTTTTTAAGGCGGTTTGAGAAATATCGTAAAGAAAGAATGGAGAAGTGTTTTTTTTTTTTTTAAAAGGGAAATGTTGTTTTTAAAACCTAGAATATTGTAATATCTAGCCTCCAAAATATTATCAGAAATGCTATAGTCATTCTTTTTAACAATCTTTTTTCTCTTTTTTTCACTCTTGTCACATATCAACATATTTTTCAATAAAAAATAAAGTATAACAACAAATCATTGTTTCATTTCTTCATCACAACTGTGTCATTTTAATATATTTATCATGTTATTTCTTAAAAAGAAAAAAACATGGCATTTAGCATTTTGTTGTTTCGTTGATTTTTTAGTCAAGTTACATGTATGTTGTTAGTTATTTCATCAAAACGTTTTGATATATAATTATATAAATGACTTCCAATTAGATTTCTTTACTGTGCAATACTTTTCAAGTATACATACAATTGTAGTAAACATTTACTTGCTACTATAAAGATTCAAAACTAGAGTGTCAACCAAAATTTTCTTAGGAAAGAATTTGGTTAATGCCATAAAAATACCTCATTATTGGATTTACATCCCTAATATTAAAGTTTAGGATTTATGTCGCATGAATGAATTGGCCAAATATTAATAAAATGTAGCATAAATTTGAACCACAAAAAAGTTTTCGCATAAATTCGAAAATATGTAAAAGCTGTAGCGGAGGACTTGATTTTCTCTGTGGCGGGGTGAAATTTAAAATGGGCTTATTACCATCTTGGACTTTTACGGGCCCAACAACTTTTTCGAAGTTGATGTTGGGCCCGAAGGTTCCTATTCTGTCCAAGTCGACGCTTGAGGCGCCAATTTAATAGCAGGACCAAATTATGTGGTCATCAGACGTGAGACTGAACTGCAAGTTGACGAGAGTTATGGACTTTTGCAAGATTGCATAAACGGAGACACCAAAAAATGACATGTGAACTCAGATCAATCAGTTCCCATTTCGTACAGAGATAAATTTTTCACGTATGGTGCAAAAAAAGAAAAGAAAAGTGGTACTCATTTATATTCTCAACCAATAAAAATCTACATATCTCATGAGAAAATGAACGTCAATTAATTTGACATGTGGAGCTTGCTTGGTAAGGGGGGCTTTGTTGGAGAAATCATTGGAAAAAGAAATATGATATAGTTTTTTTTTTTTTTTTTTGTGTGAAAAGATGATGTAGATTTTGTTTGATAGGAGGGGTTAGTGCTTGAAATAGAAAAATCTCAATTTTTAGTACTTCTCATTTATATACATATATGATAACTTCTTATACATTTAATTGGATTATTATACTATCAAGGGAAACCAAATTGATTATGAAAAACAACATTTTATGAAGTGACATTTTTAAAATGCAGTTGAGACAAAAGATTTGAATCAAAGTTAATTTGAAATTTTAAATTTTGTAATAGAAAACAATGTAATAAAATTAGTTTAAGCCATAAAATTATAGTTTGAACTAGGTTATCAAATGTAACAAAAATCTTTTCGCTCTTTTCTTTTGCATTTTTACTTTAAATAGGGAAGTAATTTTGTTTTCGTTGGTTTCTTTTTCCATAACAAATACAATCCTCCCTAATCTTATTTTTATGTTTAAAGCATTCTCAATTATAGCCCATTTTGATTATTGATTTGAACTATAAATATTATAACAATTTAAATCTTGTGAGTGAAAACATTGTAGCAAAACCAATTTAAATTTGTTTCCAAACGATTTATTAACCTCCAATAGATTTAGTTAATTACGATGTTAGAGGAGTTCTAGAGTGATTTCTAAGTTCTTGTGGGACATAATTCAGCTTTACACATTAGCCTAATAAGGTGTTTGAGAGTATTGGTTGGTTTGAATGAATTTTGATTAAAATTACTATAGTATGTAAAAGTTTTATATTATAGCTTATTTTTTTCTTGACAATGTAATATATGAGTCCTTGACACTGTCACAACCAAAAGTTATAGTTAAAATTAAAATTGAAAAAAAAGAGCAAAAACACCCAATAAAATATTTGTTAACATATGTACAAGTATGGGAAACGAAAACCTTGTAGTCACATGCATTTTCTTCTCTTTCCGATGGTTAAACCGTACTTATTACTTTTAAAGGATATAGCCATTAATTCATAGAAAATAGTAATGGCTAACGTAAAGGCTTTGAATAACAACACAAAAACAATTTGTTTCTACATCCGTCTTATATTTATTTATTCAAGTTTCCCATTGTTTTGTCTCAAACCCTGACGCATTCTTATTTCGTCTTTTCATAGACTACTGGTTGAAAGGTATGCATACAAATATATGTCAATTACTGCTAATAAGAAAGATAAAATTCTTTTCTTTTAGAGTAAAAGAAATATTCTAAACCATGGTTCCTCTGTCATTAATTCATTTTGTTGTTGTTATTATATTGTGCTCATTAGTTATTGGGCATCTTTGACGGGCCCAAGTTCAAATCATACCAAAGAAATAACAATGGTATTCTCAGCACTAGATAGAGATAAGCTCCTGCTAGCTTCCTAGTAAGAGGGTCATTTTGTTATGTCACATAATGTTTAAATAAAAAGTTCTATTTTATTTGCATTATAAAATGTAACATGAACTTTAGCAAAAAATAAATTTAACATGAATTTCACTCAATAAAAACTTCTTTGAGATTAGTTGTCACAGGTTTAGTAATCAACACTTGAATTTTAACGTTGAGATCTAGTGAATTACTAATCTTTTTTCCTTCCCAATATATCAAATGAAACAAGATAAAAAGGAAAAACGACTCTTCCTCATTCATATTTTTTGCCCATTACATATGTTGTATCTGTTTTTTTAGAAATACACAAACAAAGTCTCACATTGACTAGACATAAAAATTGAGAATGAGTTGGTTTATAAATGCTTCGGTTACTCCTCCTAACAAGTTAACTTTTAAGGATGAAAACCCGAGGATTCAATAAATGATATATGCTGATGCTGGAAATTAATCAACAAGAAATTCAATAATAATTCTCACAGTCACTCACGGTAAATGCAGTAAAATTTGAGGGGTAATAAAAATTTGACACATGGGATTTATAGTGATTCACTCAAAATGAGCTACATCCATTGTGGTGTTTCTTTTTCTTTGATATTTGAATATTAAATACAAGATCCCTGAAGGGAAAAAGGATTAAAAGGAAAATACGCTCTGGAGAGTGCTAAGTCCCTTATCACATCTTCCCCTCCTCCTTTAATAGGTCAAAGGCATTATGTGTGTTGGGGGGGTGTCGGGCAACCAAGATGAGGATAATGGAGACAAGAATCCTCGTGTTTTGTGCTAGTTCATAATACATGCACACAATATCCTTGCTCAAATGTGCTTCAAAACTTGTACAAGTGGTCTCGTTTGTAGGCGCATCATCTCGATTGCCGACCTTGCCCATATTATTGTTAGCCTTAAAGTGAGTGCGCACTAAAGGTTGATAACCACGAGGTCTTTTTAATCTCAACCTCTATGTATAGATGACCTCTGAAGATTATCTCAACTTCGATCCCACTTGGGCCATATTGGGCCTTTTCTTTGCCACGTGGGCCTGGGCCATACCCCCCAAGTGTGGAGTGACTGCAAGTTGCTCTGAACTTTGGCGGTTGAGATTATCACATGGCTCATGCGCCTAGGGCTGAGGACAGGTCCCCTCGAGAAGCCTTTGACCAGGGTCATAATTACATTTGTCTGCTCTGACTTCTCGAGAAGCCGAGCAGCCATATCTGTTATGACACTTGTCCCATCCTTACAGAAGGCATTACGTCTTTTTGAGGCAAATTGTGATCTAAGCCGTTGGATTGTTGAGTGGTTTCTTGGCCATGCCTTGGGCCGTTAGATCATGACATTTGGCTATCCTAATCTTGAACCGTTGGATCAAGGGCTTTAAGTTTTGACGGTCAAGATCTCGTTTCTACGAGAATATGCGAGGCTTCGAGACCCATTTTGTCACATTTCGTCGATCTTTTAGGCAGAGCAGTTTCCCTTTCTCTCTTTAAAATCCTCAAAGTTCTTCATAAATTCTCCAAACTCCATTCTTCCTTTTCTTCTTCAGTTTTTTTCTATGATTCCAAATTTCTTCAAGCTCTCTAAAGATCTTCTGTGGATTCAAAGACCTCGAAGGTTTCAAGGATCTCTCCCTAGTTTCATCAAACTAGTAAGTCTCAATCTTCTCAGACTTTTGTTTTCTTTTATAAGTTTTGAGAACTTTGCATAATGCATTCTTGTGCCTGTTGAATGATGCTCTAGACTTTCATCGTGTCGTGAATTTCTCATTTTTTCAACTTTATATGCCTTGATTCTGCAAAATATAAGGCAAGATTTAGGAAAATAAACATGCCTTCGCTTATCTTTGAAATCTGGGCTTACTGTTGTTTTTGGGATTTTAGATGATTCTAGGTTTCTAGAGACAAGTCGGCTATTAGATTCATGATAGGTTTAGATCGACTACTGGATTCATGAAAAACTTACGTCGACCACCAAATTTATAGCTTGCTTAAATGACTTGCTCGCAATGTGTTGACTGCTTAGTCTATGATGATGGACCAAGCATGTATTTGTGGGATATCTCGACGGCCTATGTCCACGTGGCAAAGAAAAGGCCCAATATGGCCTAAGTGGGATCGAAGTTGAGATAACCTTTAGAGCTCGTCCATAAGTAGAGGTCGAGATTGAAGAGACCTTGTGGTTATCGATCTTTAGTGCGCACTCACCTCAAAACTGACAATAACATGGACAAGATCAATAGTCGAAACAATGCGCTTGCAAACGAGACCACTCGCACAAGTTCTGAAGCACTTTTGGGCTGGGACACCATGCACACATATTATGGGGCTGGCACAACATACGAAGATTTCTGTCTCCATTATCCTCATCTTGGTTGCCCCCACGAGGCCTTTGAGCTATAAAAAGAAGAGGAGAAAATGTGATAGTCTTGAATTTTAGCACTCTCTAGAGCCTATTTTTCTTCAATTCTTTTTCCCTTTTGGGTTCTTGTATGTAATATTCAAGTATTAGAGAAAAAAAAAAAACACCACAATAGACATAGCTCATTTTGAGTGAACCACTATAAATCTCGTGTGTCAAATTTTTATCACCACTCAAATTTTACTATATTTACCGTGAGTGACTGTGAGGATTATAGTTGGATTTATTGTTGATTAATTTCCAGCATCAACAATATATATCATATCCAGATTTCGAAAGTAGCCATGTGTACATGCAATATGAACGCCTGAAGAAAGTCAGACAAAGAATTGGATCATGATGATGAGAAAAATCCGTGGTGAAAATGAACTTTTGAGATGGAAACTCCATGATAACATTGAGCCTCATATGCTGTGGACATCTCGATGGAATGCGATTTTCTTGATTTGCCTCTTTTGAAGAAGATAAACATATAGATCATCATTCGAGGGGACGGTGAAGATTGTCAGCTTCGTTCGATAAGGAATTATTGAGAGTGTACGAATGAAGTCCTACATTAACTAGACATAAAATTGAGAATGAGTTTATAAGGGCTTGGTTACCCTTCTAAAAACTTTTAAGACAGAACCTAAAGGCGCAAGTGTTATATAAGAATATAAAGTGTGCAAACAATATTTTACCCTTTTTGGTAGTGAATCTGTAGCCGGTGTTCTAACAACTTAGATAAAGTGTGCAAAAAGGAAAGTACTTGAACAAAAGAAGTGAGAATGAGAAACAAAATTTACTTTTCAAAAGAGGGCATGAAAATCCCAATGGTCTAATTGCATCTGAAAGTTGAAACCCCCACTTGTCCACCTCAACCATATTCCTTTTTTTTTTTTTTTTTGAAATGCCTCAACCATATTCTTAAGCTGTACAAGAACCGACAAAAGCAGTACTCTCTCTCCATCTATACTTTTCAAGACTGAAACCACTAACCCACTTGATCATCCTCACTCCTCACCCTCTCATCTGTCACCGCCATCACCACCACCAATTACTACCACATTATATGACCATATCTTTAGCAACTTACTCCTCACTTCCAATAACGTTGTTGCTTTTTTATATATTTTTTTAATCAACTAAAAACGTTGTTCCCTTTCTTGTAATTATATTAGACATTTATTTATTTTTAAGTAATCAATCCTAATACGAGGAAATTAATTAGAATATTGGATAGATGTATTAAATTAGGCAAAAATCTGTAGGAAGTTTAGCCAACCAAGATACCAAATCTCTTTTTGATACTTCGAACAATATTTGGACAACTTGAAGTTGATTTTGTACTTGACCACTTATTTTTTTTGGCTCAAATTCTTTTTTTGGTTTTTTAATTTTGGATTCGAAGTATGTACTTGAGCTCTGAATTCGAGGGATTTGACAACTACGTCCGACCAATCCAAAAGCGTGTAGGGCACGCTCTCCGTTCTGAATGGGGGCATTTTGGTAAAAACACTTAGTTGTAGTTTGTGCCTGGGGTCCACTTTTTGATGGGGTCCATAATTTTTACATATAAAAAATGGACAACTTGCAATAAGTAACGTACGAGTGCGGTCAATTTCGACGAAAGGGTTTATAAGCTCCCAACTTGGTTTTGTCAACTTTGATTTTAATTATTATATGCGGGGGGCCGCTAAGCTGATTTAGGAGCTAAATTTTATACATTTAGAATCTTGTAGATAACGTAAGCACGTATAAATGCTTTTATATTTACATTAAAAAAACAGCCTAGCGGTAGCAACAGTCGGAGAAAAATAGAATATTATATACAAAAAAAGAGGCCACTTGAAAAATTGACACAAATATTATAATATATATATATGGGCTTTATAGTGAATAATGTATATGCTTTGTTGGGGGACTCACCTATGTTGAAATGTTTACGGAAAATCTTGTATGACTTCATTCCTATCCAAAACCTACTATTCCTACGTTAATACATGTGGGTCTTAATTTGTTTTAAATTGTTTTTGCAAATTTAAGGAAAAATGTATTTTTTTTCCTAATTAAAAGCTTAACATCAAAGTAAGGTTTAAACCTTACGAGGATAAATAGAATGCTCATTAATTATTAATTTTACGCATTTTTCTGCTTAGGAAATAACTTACACAATATTTTGTCATAGAAAGGTATTTAATAATGACTGTTGATCGTATGTCTGTAATTACAATCACTTTTCACCAAAAAAAAAAAAGGCCCCTCTACTATTTATTCTTATAAATCAAGATCTATTGTTTTATTTTCGGTTGTTGTCCTAATTAATTTTTGACATTTTAGTGACTTGCATAACTTTTAAGTATCTAGTTTTTATTTATGTGGCCATATTAATATTTATTAGATGACTTGAAAAACAAATAGTTGAGGACATCCAATCAGACAAAAAAATTAGTTTTTGTTTATGTGGCCATATTAATACTTATTAGATAACTTGATAAACAAATAGTTGACGACATCCGATCAGACAGAAAAATTAGAACGAAATATTTTGATTTTACGATGTGCATTAACACGACAAGTGAGTTTATCCATTGGTCACATGTGGGGTGGAGATTCGAGTAGATTCCCATAACAAGCAGCCCCACAATATAAGATGCATCATTGATGCACTGTTACGAATATACTTTAATATTTTGAGCTTATATAAGTAAAAAGTTTTCTCCATTACCTTTTTTTTAAGGGAATATGCAAGCTTGCACTGATCAACGATGGACACAGTCGATTGCATTGATCAACGGTCTGATTCTTCCCAAGTGATGCGGTAATCTTGAATATGCATATACATGATTTTTTT
>CAMOHE010045257.1:1550-28455 GCA_946598075.1 Artocarpus hirsutus | reverse complement strand
AAGAACCTAAATTTTACACGCATTAAATTGTCTACCAACTCTTATTTTATGTTTCACAATTCGCTTAGCTCGGTTTTCTATATCTCTCAAGAAACTAAGGCAAGAGCGATCTATCCTAGATCACAGAAATGTACTTTTCTTTTCTATCTTTATTCTATTTACGTAAATTAAAAAATTCAACTGTTTGATTATTGCAAAAAAGTCTATAAGAAGTTTTCAAAATGGGCGTTTAAAAAAAAAACAGTTATTCAAAATTTATAAATACATACTACTAGTCCTTAGATTTCTTACATGTTACATATAATGAGAAGCTACTCGACACACAAAGATAAATCATCCTTTTTTTTTCCTAGTTACACTATATTGCAAAATTACTTTAATGAAAATTTTTCAGAATACTTTAAAAATAACAGAAAATTACTTAATAATTGTCATATGGATGTGACATTTTATGCTATATAATTACATAATAATTTTTTTAATGATATTAATTTTTATTTTTCTAATATATTGTGAAAATTATACTATATAATTACTATATTTCTTTCACTACTGAGATTTTAGTGTGTATATATATATGTGTATATATATATATATATCTCTCTCTCTAAAAAGTCCCCCGTCCCTCCCCTTTTTTGGTACTTAAACCAAAATGTCTCACGTAATAAAAAATTTGGTCTTATTAATAAGTAATATGGTTAATCCTAGGAATGGTTCTTAAGGTTTACTCCTAGTTCTATTCTAGTCCTCAATATTTTTAAAAGTTTCATTTTGATCCCAATCTATTATTTTGTTTCACTTTTAATCCCTTCATTAATTAGGCGTTAAAAATTTTAACGGAAAGCTTTTAAAATGTCTTACTTTAGTCTTAACCTATTATTTTGTTTCATTTCAATCAATCCTTAACGAAATTTGAAAAAAAAAAATCTAAAATGAGAACTTAAATAAAAGATTTTGATGCATGTAATTAAAAATAAAGACAATTTTATCTTATTGTTAGTCAGATGAATTTTAATTTGGTAAGTATCATGATTAACAAGCTAAGTATCATGATTACTACGTACGTAGGTATCATGATTACTACGTACATACGTATGTATGTATGTATGAGATTCTGGCATTAAAAATTTAAATTACCTTTTTTTTTTAAATTAAAACCCATCCAACTAAAAATATGATAAATTGTTTTGGCTTTAGTTTCAAGAATAAAAACTGTTGTATTTAGTTTCACACTTTAGATTTTTTTCAATTTTAGTCCGCAATAACATCTTGCTAAGGGAAGGACAAAAAATGAAGCAAACTAATAGATTAGGGATCAAAGTAGAACATTTTAAAAAATTTCTGTTAAATATTTAACATTTAACTAATGTAGGGATCAAAATTGAAACAAAATAATGGATTAAAAATCAAAGTGGTAGAACTTTTAAATGTTACGAACTAAAGTAGGACCCACGATAAACCTCAAAGGCCATTTGTAATATCAACTCTAAGTAAGAACAATGCTGACACACACGCGTATGATAATACATGCGCATGTATGTATGGTCTTGTTTTCAATAAAATGGCTCTTTTTTAATAAGGATATGTTTTAACAACGATTAATAATGTTTAAGAATTCAATCTTGTAATTATTATATATATATATATATATATATATCTTTTGCCAATTACCCAACTCATTAGAAACGATTTGTACTTGATATCATACAGTTAAAAACAATGGCACGTATTAAAACCACACATAAAGTATATATCAAATTAAAGGCATATTACATGAAACCAGTTCCGGGATTTGCGGCATGTAATCAGCAGCATATTATGCAATCTCCCAAATTTCATTCTTGTTTCACTGACAAAGGATTAAATTTTAATTTCAAGCGATTAGAATAAGGTCGAGAACGGAGATCACCTTTTCTTCTCGTCGTCACAGACACACCAAAACTCTCACTCTGTCCAAATGAAAGAACAAATGTGCAAAAGGAAGCTTAAAAAATGCCATTGCAAATGCGATGAACTCAAACTCAAATTCCCTTTAATATTAACTAATAAAACAGTACTCTTAAGAGATCTCTTCCCATAGTTAATGCATTAACTAAGAGTTTAAAAGTATTAGTTTGAATCAATTTTAGTTAAAACTACTTTAGCATGTGTGAGTTTTACATTGTAACTTATTTTTTTTTACATTATAGCATGTGAAAGCTTTATTAACGTAGCAACCAAAAGTTTTGGTTGAAACCTAAAATGCTAAATATAATATAAGGATTCTGCTTTTATTTTTTTTTTTGGATATTTGGTATCTATAAATGACACAGATTTCTTTATATTTATGTGCAAGCAAAGCATTTGGAGGGTGTGGTCTTAGAGGGGTGTGTGTGTTTTTCTTTTGGATAAAGTGTAAGAACTCTAGTTCATGGTGATTCACTTCATCAACAATAATTTGTTGGTGTTGTAAGGTTCTTGTCGCCTTAAGCAAGCGACTCAGGTTCGAGTTTTTGTAAACGCAACTACCGGTGTTGGAAGACTCTTGCCGCCTTCGGGTCTCTCCATAAGTCGTCAACTCTAGATTAGTTGGGCTAAACCACTTGAATGTTGAAAGGCTCTTATGGGTTCATGCAGTTCGTAGTGGGTCCAAATACTGGGGGTTTCACCAAAAAAAAAAAAATGACTACATCTTTGTAGTTATTGTTAATTGCCTTATATAATGACCAATGACTTTATATGGTGACGAATGACCATATAAAACATATTTGACCATATAAAACATATTTTAATAACTAAGAAATTTAATTATTTAATGACCTAATTACAAGATGTTTTAATGACTATATTATGCGATTACTTTTATTTATGAATGTAGACCATATCATTGTAAAAGAGTTTGTATGAACAAGATATCCAAAAATAAGTACATTATATCCAAAAATAATAGAAAGGAGTTGAAATTTTTTAAAAATAGGGAAACCGAGCGCAAATGGAAATATAAAGAGGATGGAAAACATAATTGATTGATAAAAGAAAAAAAGACTTTACAATCAGCTTCTAAAATGCAGTTTAGCAATAACACAATAATGGAGGAAATTAATTACATATTGGGTGTTACTATAGAATTAAAGTGGATCAGAAAGAAAAGCACTTGCCCAATTTTTTTCGCATATATAAAGTTGGGTTGACTATAATGAATAGGCGTAAATATGGCACCTTGAGAAATATTCAATGATGGATTTGGCCACTCTTAAATTTCTTACTAGATTAGGCCATTTCCTTTATCGTGGTATCTAAATTGACCAAAATGTATAACTTTTACAAACAAAATAAAAGTACTCTATGAATAGAATCATAAGTAGAAGGCTTGGCTCGCCGCTTAACAATGAAAGAGGCTAAGAGCAAGCATAAGCTTACCCGTAAGCCTCTTCTAGCCTTTTGCATCAGAGAATAGGCATAGAAGAAGAAAGGCGATTCCGTCTTAGAAGCTTCGCTTTTGGGACAAAGCCTAGCTTAAAAAAATGACTTGGCATTGGAGACCAAACAAATGAAGGGATACATCAGGGTTCCGACTACAAGAAGCAAAGCTTTGTAGACTCAACAAGTCGCTTAAAGAAAGCCAATTATAAGTGAAGATTTTCCAGTTCATTTAGTAAGGAAAGGCGAAGGATAGCTTTGCTTGCTGAGCTTTATAAAGCTGACCACTACACAAGTCACTGGCAGAGAAAGCTCCAAGAGCCCCCTTCATTTGCTTCGCGGGTGCAACACAACACATGGCTGGAAGTCAGAGAGCCCATATTGCCTATCTAACCCCGAGCTTTGAGGGATCATAGATAGAAAAGCACCCTTTACATGACCCTATTCATCTAAAAGTTTTAGGATTAATTACAAAATTTTCCTTAAATTATAGCATTTGTAACACTTTGTTTTCGAATTTTAAAACATAACATCAGTTTCTCTTGAAGTATAAACCGTAACAAAAATGATCATTTTGTTAGAAGTTTAACGACAAATTGATGAATAATTTTAAAGTTAGGGGTATTTTGCTGATCCTAGTTATAAAAATAACATAAAAATTAAAACTATAATAGGCTTTATTGATGATTAAAAACAAAAAAAAAATCAATTATAAAATATATTACTATTCGGATCTCTATTTTTTTTTATGTGCCAAAATTTTTTTCACACTTGAAAAGTATTAATTTTAAAATTTTTTGTCAAATATCCATTAAAATTTTAACAGAATGACCATTTTTATTAACAATTCATGTTTCAGGAGAAGAGATGTTACATTTTGAAGTACGGGAGACAAAGTGCTAAAAAGGTTATAGGGAAAATTTTTGTAATTAATCCAAAAGTTTGGTCACATTGTCATAACACAAATGTCGTATAAATCCAAATTTACCGAAAGTTCTCTGTTTACGTTTAACATCATTAGGACTGAAGTTAAAATAGTCATTTTTCATATTATTTGTTCTTAAATGTTGTCAAAAATTCTTATCTTAGTCCCTTACTTGTCAAAGAATTAATATAAAATGCTAAAATCTATTAATGAAACTTTTTTTTTCAATAAATAAAAGAAATAGGATTAATGCTCTTGATTACAAAGTTATGAGATTTAATTTTCTCAAAATATATAAAAGGAAAAAAACAAACATACAGTCATAAGACGTTATATATCATCAATTAGCAAAAAGAATAAGAAAATAGAAGTCCTCTTTTGGATGACGTTAAATGATTTATCAAACACTTTTTTTTGGGGCTCTTTACAATACCATAAATTTAAGACTTGAATTAACATATGTCAAAACAATATATATTTGTTTAGAATTCCACACTCACTTCATCACACTACATTTAGACTGTTTTTTTGAAGTAGGAACATTCATTAAGACTAAGACAAATATATAGTCAGACGCATGCAATCATACATGGAAGATTTTGACCCCACAAACCGGGAGCTCAAATCAAGTACCGAGACCTAGAGGGGAAAAGTCTACTTGATACATACAAAAGAGCTCGTCCAAAGCTCAATTTGAAACCCTTCTTGAAGAGGGTACATACAACAAGGCTTAGACTAAATTTTAGCCCGATATCTGTGAACCTTCTACCGGTAACCAGTTGAGGAGACATGCTAAGTGACAATGAAGATGGGGAGACCACCTTCTTTATTTAATACTTAACAAAACAAAAAAAAAAAAAAAAATCACACAATAGACAGTACTATAAATATAGAGGAAACACCCTGGCTAGGAGGGGTCTGCCACCATTGCCACCGCCATCTCTTCCCTTTTTGGTTGATTGTGGACTAACTTGTTTGCGGACATTCTGTTGCTCTAATCCCCCACCCTTCCGTCCTGTCCTCCAAGCCGGTGTGGTATGCTCAATGTCAACAGAAAGCACTACCATTGCAGCTCCTCGGCCACTAATGCCTCCACCTCTGGCCACATTTGAAGCCCAGTCCTCCCTGCCACTTGCCGTTGTCGGAACTCAACTTCCAGCTCAACCAAGAAGCCCATGGTCATAACGTCTGCCCGCCACAATAGCCACCCCTAATCTCACCGACACAGAATTCTACCGACTCTCCCTTTGGCTCGCCCCAATAGAACAGAGCTCTCCCTCCTTGGTACCTCTCCTTTTTCGTTCCCGACCTACGTGGCCTCCCCCTTTCAAGAGCCTAGGTCTCGGTAACCAGCTTGGAGGCTGCTCTAGGTTTAGGCCTAAAAGGAGAGGGGGCGGTGCCTTACCCTCTCAAAATTTTGTAATAGTAATGAAGGAAAAAAAGCTCTGGCAGAGCTCTAGAATACGTCTGTTACAGCCCTATAATTTAATTGACAATATGCCCTTCATATTTAGACTATTAAATATACTCTAAAGTCAATATCTAGTATCTCCTATGGTTATAGGCCAATATCCAGTATCCTCTGCAGTTACGAGACCGTATACCGGCTGATAATCATAGTACTTACGGCACCACGAAAGTTGTCATTAAAGTAGTGAAAAAATCACAAATACCACACACCATAGTCTAATTAGTAAAAACAAAAACAAGAAAGAAAAATCAATCCATTGCCAAATTGCAGAGCTAGAAAAATTACTTAGGAGGGAAGGAAGTGGGGCAAAAAAAGAGATTGAGAATTTTAAAGGAGACTGTATAAAATTTTACGGGTACTAAATATAATTTTAAGAGAGGTGAAATACTATTAAACTTCATATATAAATTTTAAAGCAAACATAAGTTTAAAGGGTGTGGTTGTCTATCCTGGTTTGTGAGTGGCTCTGTTCCTGTCCATCGTTCATGGAGGAGGGTGGCTGCAACTGGGAGAGATCTCCCTACACAAGGTGGAGATCACAACTAATTTCCTTCGCACAGCAACCGTGAAGGGAAAGATCCCTTGTCCCTGCCACGTGAGGAAGAGATATCCTTGCGACTGAAGGAGATCTTGATGACTCTCTTCTGCATGAGGCCCACGACAAGAAGGATCTCCCGTCATTGGGAAATGGAATTAACTTCTAGCAAATAATAATAATAATAATGATAGCATCAGTAACAAATCCTTCAGAATTACATGATATCCCAACGTCTTCAACTTTTTCCCCTAATGTCCCTTTTATTTATCTTTTTATTTATTTTTTGTGCAAATTAGCCTTGTTTGGCGAAAATGATTAGCTTTGTTTGGCAATATAGTTTGAATTACTAAGTTTCAACTGCTATAATGTAAAGCTCTTATATGCTACATTGTAAAGTAAAAAGTTTGCTACAATATAATGCTCTTACATATTATAGTGTTTTTGATTTCAACTTGTAGTTCTATTTTCAAATATTCTCCCAAAATTTACTACAAAAATAGTTTCAACTACTTTTACTATAATGTTTTTTTTTTACAAAACTTGAACAAAAAACGGTTCAACTATAAAAAAGGTTCTAATTGCTTTCCTAAGTAGATGCATTATCCTTAAGCTTTCTTCAAAGAGCAATCCTATGTAATCCCAAAAGATTATAATTTTACTACTAGCAAAACAATGAGATCCAATTTAAAAAGTATACTATATCCTAAATTAAGGTCCACATTTTCTAAGCAGTGGGTTAAACTAGTGCTGACAATTTGTGTTCATGTGTCGTATTCGTACCAATACGTTTATAACATGACACGATTAGACTGAACACGGACACAACACGATTAATAAACGTGCTTAAAATACAAACACGAACACGACCCATATAATTAAAAAAAACTTACCATAAATTTTTTTTTATAAATTTTTTTAAAAAATTGACTAACAATAGTTTTTAAAAAATAAAATTATTTTACTATATAATTTTTTTTACTTATAATTTTAACAATTTTTTTATTTATAATTTTTCTAAAATATAACAATATTTAATTATTATTAAATGTTTAAATTGTATTTTTTTCCAACCTTTAAATTTTTACTAACCAAGATTGGACAAAAATATATTGAAGCTATAGATAGCTCCATGCACACAAAAAAGAGAGAAAGAAACCGGGTTTATATAGAGAAGAATGAGAGGAAAAGTCTCATTTTCTTTCGATGTGGGACTCTTGATAGCTGACAGTTTCAAAACTATAAAACCATAATAAATATATTAGAAGCCCTTATTTGACATTAAACATTCATCAACAGGGTGGTGGGCTGGTGGCATGAATACGACCTTACAAATGTGCTATAAACGGGCTATAAATGTGTTGTGTTGACACATTTGCTGCATGTTTAATTAAACGTGCTAGTATGAATTCAACATGTTTATTTTCATGTTATTCGTACCAATTCTGTCACGCTTTGGAGTACAAGAGGTGACGTGGCGGGTTGATTAAGTTAATTAAGAAGAAATTTAATTAAAACATAAGTTTAAAAAGTTAATTAATTAAGAATTAGTGATAATTTAAAAGACTTTTAAACAAACATTTATAATAATTAAACAAATAAGATAAAAACAAATGAAATAAAATAATAAAGAAAAGGGAAAATGTGTTGGGTCTCACTGACCCACAGCTTGTGTACACATACAATATCGACAATATTTAATTTACAACCATAGTCCAAAATAGAAAGAGAAGTTAAGGTAATACATGCCTTGATTAATTTATACAATAACCTACTCGGGGTCTCCTATTGCTCGCAGATTCGATTAACGGACTCTTCTCCGATCCTAAACTGTATTCCACCCAGAGGGGAAAGATTTAAAAACAAATAAAAAGTGGACGAAAGGCTCAATAGGACTATGCTTTGAAATAGATAAATAATTTGAATCCAAATTTACTTATCAAGAGATAATTAAAAATCAGAGTTAAATAAATAAATTCATTTAAACAAGCCTTATTAGAAACAGTTTGTCTAGAAAGTACCTTTTTATCTTTTCCAGGCAAACCATATTTATATCACCACAGAAGTGGCCCAGTTGCGTTTCAGGACCTGCCCCCAAGGTCACACGCTATATAACCCGATCTCTGATATGGCATCATGCCCATCTATGTATTTCTATTATTATTCAAAACCCATTTACCAAGTATTTTCATTTACATTTATTTTGTGGTTTATTATAAAAATCACATCAGTCTACTGTTTATGAAAATAACCAATAAAATCCTTTTTTAGATGTTTATTGAAAACATTTTAATAAAAACCCTTTTGAGGCCAAAACATTTTAAAAACTTGGCTGCCAAAGAAAGGGGTAGAAGTCCTACCTCAACACTCGTGCTGGTGTCCCACATCGCAGTCTCGGTCCACTATACGTTAGCTCCACGGAACCACGAACAAACTTAAATATACAAACCAAGTCCATCAGTATCTAGCTTAAGATATCCTATGTTACTAAATTATCTTATGGTGTCCTAGTGTGCCATTTGTATTTATAACATCAT
The DNA here is from genome assembly GCA_946598075.1 of Artocarpus hirsutus. NCBI lineage: Eukaryota > Viridiplantae > Streptophyta > Magnoliopsida > Rosales > Moraceae > Artocarpus > Artocarpus hirsutus. Next base: position 19,588 of record CAMOHE010045257.1, on the reverse strand, counting down.
ATTATAAAGTTGAAATCTCAATCGAGGTCCAAAACGGTAAAAACAGGTGAAAAACGACAAATTTTTACTATGCCTAGTCGGCCTGCCGGTCTCCCTGGTTCGACGCGCAGAGCTATACAGTTCGGCCTGCTGGCAAATTAGGTCTTGCTTGCCAGAATTTTGCAGGCTAGGCCTGCTGGTCGTATGAATCCGGCCTGTCAAACTAGAAAAATTCTAGAATTTTTTAGGCACAGGTTTCATCCTACCGGAGCCCAATTCCTCATTTTAACTTTTTTTTTTTCAATTTTCAAGCATAAATAATGATCATAATGGATAGAAAAATATAGTAGATTATTTTTTAACACGTTAAAACAAGATTTACATAAAAATTTTGAATAAATCCAAAAATGGAGAAATATAGAGAAAAATGAAAAATCTTGATTTAAATCTGTTTTTCTTTAAACTAAGCTTAAATTTTAGGTATTTTAAGTTTTTCTAACTTAGATTAAAGGTTTTCTAAGCTTAAACAAACTTATATTTCAAAATACAAGAAAAATTGAAAAAGTTTTAAAATTTAAAATCTAACATTGAATTCAAGCTTTAAATCGAAGTTGTAATCGTCTAAGCGTGTTTCCAAGCTTCCAATCCACTGAATACCGAAGCTTGGGTTCGATTTTTGAGTCAAAAATTTTGAGAGGATGAGAGAGAAAGAGAGACAAGGAGAGAGGGAGTGTAACGAGAGAGAGAGAGAGTGAGTGAGTGAGAAAGGAAGGGAGAGGGAGAGATAAATTAGGAGAGTGAGAGTGGTTTGCTGCAAGAAACCGTGTGCAGCACATAGATTTCAAATGAGATATGTTTGGTATTTGACAAATTGTTTTATTTTAAAAATTTAAAATAACAAATAAAAATAATTTAAGGTAATTAAAAACCATTAAAATAATAAAAATAACATTAATTTAAAAATTTCACAAAATAATCAAATTAAGTTTAAAACATTCATTATGACACACTAATCCATCATTTTACACACTAATAATACTTAATTAAATTCAAGATGTTACAAACTCATTTATACTTCAATTAATATACATGCATGTCAAACTTATGTATCTTGTGTCGTTCTTGTATAATATTATCGTGTCGTATCTGAAATTATCGGCTCTAGGTTAAACCATACCCATGGGATGATTTTTCTTCTTCGAAACCTGAAACCAGCTTCAAGGAAATTACTGTGCATACAAACCGCGTAAAATTATTACTATGCAACAACTGTCAGAGAAGTACCATAATTAGTGCTACAAAGTCACGTGGTACGGAAAGGAAAAGCCAGAATTATTACTAAAAACATGCAAAAGTCTGAACAGCAGAGAAAGAGTCAATTACTTTTTACTCATTAGCTTAGCTCTATCAACATTAGTTTAACTAGTTATAAACAATATTAACTACAAAATATGATCACAATTAAAATTAATTTTTTTGAGTTTTTAATGTTTAAATTTGGACTTGCACACTATAAAAAGTGTGTTTCATGACCAACTTCATTTGTTTAATTCCCTTTCATGACTTGAACCTTGTTCCCTTCTCTTATTGTAAGTTTGAACCCTTTTTTCATTCTTCTGCTCCAAGAGTTACCTTCGCCTTAGAATCTCTTCAGTCTTCCATTATTGACAAGCTCCAAGTAAAAAGGTGATTTTGCTACATTTTCAGATAACATGTTTGGAAAATTTTTAATTATTTTCCTTCCATTAATATATTAGAATTTTTATATTAAATATTCAGAGTACTAGAAATGAGTTCAGAGTTCTTTACATATTGTTTTTTTTTTTAATTTATTTTTCTCAATAAAAATAAAATGTTATTTAATTTGCATTGTCAGAACCAAGAAGCAAAATAATAAATCTCTCCTCCCATGAATTGAGAAAGAATTATTGGTTTTTTTTGGGGTCATTTTTTATGATGAGATTTTGTTCGTTTGTTATTATGTTTTTCAATCCAAAGCTTACATTCTTCTGATAATTGTCTTTCTTTTGCCCATACAAAGTCGTCTTCCAAGAAAGCAAAATTTTGTGAATTTTTCTGTCGGTTCATCAATTGTTTTTATACACTAAGACTCTGCATTGCTTAGGAATTTACCAATTCTTTTTATGAAAAGAGAGTAGTGTTACCTGTACTGATTGTAAAGGGTCAAAATACACCATAATTTCAGATCATTTAAACATAAAACTAAACATAAATTTAAAAAGAATTTGAGGCACCCCACTTGAACATTTAAAATGGGCACCTAAGCAAGTTCAAATTTCCTTGCTAACAGGTAGCCTTTAGTATGGAGAGCAGATTGTACGAGGCAGCTCTTAGAGGAAACATTGAAGAGTTGCGGCTGCTGATAAGCGAGAACCCGCTGACTCTGACGGATTACGCGCTCATCTATCCGCACGAGAACCCGCTTCATGTCTCTACAAAAGCAGGTCATGTTGGTTTTGTGAAGGAGATCATTGGGCTAAAGCCGGATTTGGCAATGGAACTAAACCGAGAAGGGTTTAGGCCATTGGACATAGCTTCCTCTTTGGGGCATGTAGAGATAGTTAAAGAGCTTTTAGTGACACAAGGGAGTGAGATATGTAGTCTCAAGGGAAGAGAAGGAAGAACAGCTATTCACTATGCTGCTATCAGTGGCAACCTTGAGGTTGTGGATGCCCTGCTTTCCGTTGATCCTGAATGCGTTAAGGATAAGACGACGCTCAAAGAAACGTCACTCCATCTCGCGGTGAAGTACCACAGATTCGATGCCTTTAGAACGTTGCTGAAATGGCTACAGCAGGGGGACCATGGAACATTGGAAGAGATTCTGAATTCCCAGGATAATGAAGGGAACACAGTTTTGCACCTCGCTGTCGGTAGAAAACAACGTGAGGTAATAATAACTAAGCCTTTGTTTGTTTCATGGATTTGAATAAAAAAAAAGTTTTTTAGTTCAAATCTTTATTTTTCTTGCAATAAGTTTTTCTAATACAAAACTAACTAAATATAACAAGCTGATCAAGACTGACCATTTAATACAAAACTTACAGCTAGTTAAGTTCCAAGAAATTACACTTTGACCTCTCAATTTAAAAAAAAAACCTATATTTTAGTCCTTTAATTTTCAGAAAATCACAATTTTAATGAAATTCCATTTTGATTTCTTTATAACGTACTAGGTGGTACAACTCATGCTTGCCAACAGCAGTGCTGCCAACGCACTGAATTGGAAGGCCACAAACTCAAGGGGACAAACAGCAATGGATATAATGGAGAACATAATTACAGACAATCCAGGTGATGTTCACCTCAAGGAATTAGTCCTCCACTGCACCGGAGCAGCCCTTGCTGCAAATGCCGCCATCGTCCTGCCTTCATCTGCACCAGCTGCTGCTGATCATTCCCAGCAGCTGGAAGAAATCATTAATATTATTGCTCCCAACAATCAACAGGAGCCTATCACGCAGGAGGGTACAACAATAACTGGTAATCAGAAAGTTGACTTAGTAGAGAAAGAAGCTGAGCGCGCCGCACTTCTGGTTTTCTTTGCATTGATAATGACAGTCACCCTCCAAGCCGGAATAAACTTTCCAAGCCATATCATGCCATCTTCGTCGTCGTCGCAGCAGCCAAAAAACAGCCCATCAACTAGAAATGCTAGTTACAATTCTAATTTCAATGCATTGTTCTTCTTGCTACTGATCAATTCAAGCCTGGTGTCATCAATTTATTCCATTATTGTCCTAATCGGAAACCTCCCCTGGATCAGAAGAGAGTTCTGGTTTTCCTTACTCTCCATCTGGTCTGCTTATGCAGTCTCGTCATTCGTGGCGTTGGGATCTTGCGTCGGTGACTTTCGCTTGTTCTTCGCCGTTGTTTTTGTCGTTCCTTGTTGCATCCCGTTTCTTATAAGAGTTGTCCTGCCAATGTTGGGAAAAGCAATCTTCATTTGTGGCTCTAGTATCCGCACCAGAAGAGCTGGCTAATGCAATGCAATTCTAGCTTTGCTTTTTCCTGTTATGAAAACTGGACTATTTTCATTCCTTTCTCCAAGAGTCCCTGAACCTCTTTCTGATTTCTTAGCACCAATATTAATCTTGACAAACAAATTAATTGTAACCACAAGTTAATTTTTCAGGTAATTTTGATATCTTTTCATTCTATTTTAGGTAAAAGTTTAAAATTTGTTTATTTTATATTCGATCTATATGAAATTTTCACAATAGCCGAACAACATAAAGTAGAAAACGCATAACCTCCAACCGGCAAGAAGAGGCGAATGTTACATGACTAGAGATAACATTAAGAAAACAAAACATTCATCCATATAGGTCACAAAACTTTAAACAAGATCCCATTTTCTTATTCTTGATTCAAATAAATCAGACGATGCCAAACGAATAGTAATAAATTAGTGACTTTTTCATGAAAAGAAATAATTTGGTTCCATCCAAAAAATTCTACAAAGCAAAAAATAATAACGACTCGGGGTATCAATATATTTGTAGAAAGTAAAAGCTGCATAAAGCCATAATTACAAAAAAAAAATAAATAAATAAGTTTTGGACCATCATGGTAAATAGAGCAATATGGTAGACCTATATCAGTCTTTTCTTCCATCATTCTATTGATCTTTACCGTTGTACTTAATGGAATTTGGACTTGCCAAGGACTTGGGTTTTCATCTTAAAAGGTTAACTTGTTAAGTGGTGTGACCCAGTGTCCTTATAATTTGTGCTGAATGTAGACTCCTTTGAGAACTCCATTCAAAAAAACAGACTTTATATCCAACTGATGGATATTCCCTTTGTTTAGAGCAGCTAAAGAGGTGATTAGTCTTATGGTTTCCAATCGAGCAAGAGGAGCAAATATTTCATCGTAGTTGATGCTAGCTCCTTAACTGTAGTCTTTGACGACTAGTCTTGTCTTGTGCCTTTCGATATCTCTATTGGCATTCTTTTCGTGAGTTCCTAAGTGTTATTCTTCTAAATAGGCCTGATCTCTTCATCCATTGCAATCCTTCATTTTTCATCTTGTATGGCATCTTGGAAGTTCACTAGCTCACAATTAGCAAAGAGGCAAAAAAGTGTGAGATTATCAAGTCTCTCAATCACCACATACAGATCTTAGAGACTTCTTGTGCGTCCTTCATTTCATTTATTTAGAAAAGATAGTGGTGAATTTCCATCATTAGTTATTGTCGGCGAAGTAGGTGGTAAAGCCAACTCTTCAGTTGCTTGCTCTATCCTTGGCTGCCCTTTTTCTTCTTCAAAATGAGGAAAGAAATTGTAGTTCTCTTCTCAAACATCCCAATCTTAGGAGCTTTCTTCATCAAACTCCACATAACGGCTGATGATCGTTTTTCCCATTTTTCAAAGTGTAGAACTTGTAGCCTTTTGAATTTATGTCATAGCCAATAAAGACAAGTTTCTCGCTTTTGTTATCGAGCTTGCTTCTCTTCTTTTCCAGAACATAAACATAGGCGATGCTTCTAAATACTATTAAGTAGGAAATGATAGGCTTTTTTCCACTCCAAGCTTCATGTGGTGTTTTGTCCTGTACACTTCTCGTTAGTGAACGATTAGATAGGTAGACAGGAGTTGCTACAGCTTTGGTGCAAAACTCTTTTGGCATCTTCTTACTTTAAAGTATGCTTCGTGCCATGTCAAGTATGGTTCTATTTTTATTTTCTGTGATTCCATTTTGTCAGGAGATCTCGAAACAGTAAGGGGTTGTCAAATTCTATTAGCTTCATAGAATTCTTGGAACTCATTGAAAGTGAATTCTCCTCCTTAGCCAAATATTATGGCCTTTATCTCGGATCCAGTTTCTTTCTCCACAGTTGCTTTGAATTTCTTAAAAACATTAAAGGCTTCTAATTTCTGCTTTAAGAAATAAACCTAAGTTTCTCTTGAGAAATCATCAATGAAGAGGAGGAAGTAATTACTATTGTGAGGAAGCTTGGTTTGATTGGTCCTTAAACATCTATGTGTATAAACTCGAGTAGCTTCTGGACTTTTGAACCTAACTCTTTTGGAAAGCACTTTCAAAATTGCTTCCCAAGAAGACAACCTTTGCAAAGTTGATCAGGATAATTAATGCAAGCCAAGCTATTCACCATCTTTTTCTTTGAGAATAACTCCAATCATTCAAAATTGACTTACCCAGAGCGTAGATACTAAAGCCAAGATGCATACTTATAACTATTAGACTTGGTGCCCTAAAGATTAAATGATGTAATTGTTTTCAAGACATCTAATCAATAAAGAATTATTATTTTTTTCATATATCAATATTATTTTATTTATGTTCATTTATATTGAATGTATAACAAAAGTCTAAGACAGTTACTTTAGACCTTTAAAATTGTGCATATGATAGATAGATTATATGTAAGACATGAATCTTATGGTGATAGCCTAAATATAAAAGGTCCACAATCGAGGGAATAAAGCTGGACGTTATATTCATAATAAGACTATTATCTTGTTTGCATCCCTAACTGAACTCTATGAGTAAAGATGAATAATTTGGTTAATAATTTTGTTTGAATAAATCAATTCACTTTAGATAATACAATCATATGTATTACATCTTAATCTTCAAATCAATTAGTGAGTCCATATTCTTGATTTGTGTATTTTGATATACCAAAGGGTGACATCTTGAATTAGATGAAGGTACGTATACTAGTATGTTAGATACAAGATTCTTAAATGATGTAGACTCGTTATTCATACATATAAAACCTATAGCTCTTTTGTAAAGTCAATGATATCCTCTTATAGATGTTATCATGTAATTAGAAAATTAGAGCCCTTAACTATTTAGATACATATAGGTAATCGAATAGTGTCTATTTGCATTGGTTATGAATAGTAAGTTTTTTAATGGTATGATAATAAAATATAAGATAAATATAATCGAGAAGGTAAAACGAAATTTATCTTTAAGCAGATTATGGATATCCTATGGGGATATTGCACATGATGATATGTCATGGACGAAAGACTTATTGATTGTAATTTGTATATAGTTCGAAAGTGAAATATTGAGCTTTTAGTGGAGTAGCTTTAGAAATCGATAACTATAAAATGAGTGTGTCAAGGACATGGCATTTTATAAGTATATGAGCTTGATTTATATATATATATATCCATCAAGTCCCCTTTGCTGTCTCATGTATTATGTTACAATGAGTTTTTCCTACAAATTAGTAACTTATATTAATTCTACAAGTAGTTCAAATTTAGTTGATTGTCTATAATAATTAACATTAGTTTATCAGTTGAATTAATTCCATGAATTAATTCATGATAAAAATGTTGAATTCTTTGTATATATTTTATTTGATGGGATGATCGGTATATGACTGTTTTAATTAAGTAACTTCTCCATTGAGTTATTTGAATTAACACTAAAGCTCTATGAAAGATTCTTGGGTTAAATAAAATAGGTACATGTTTGATCAATCAAGAACTGGTCGACCAATGGCTTGGACTGGTCGACTACTGCAATTTAGGCTTGTTGGGGGGTTTTCTGACCCTGACTGATCAACTTGTCAGCCATGTAGACAAATGCAGCTTTACACATTTTGATGTGAGATTTTGACCTAGAACTGAGTTTGGATGCCCTTTTGAGTAGAATTGAAGTCCTACCAGCTACTATAAGTAGGAAACATATTATGATTCTTAATTAGATCACTTGAGAAATTAAGAGAGAGTTTTTCTAAAGAGAGAAACTCTGAAACTCCTATGGAATTAGTGAAACTCTGAAACTACTATGGAATTATTGTTTAACATCAAGAACTATGATTCTAGGTTTTCTTTTATGGTTAGAAGGAGACATTACCCAAAGGAGAATTGAACGACGTGTGCCCACTTACACTCTGATCGTGAAAAGAGAATAGTAGAATAGACCAATTGGTTGAGACTCTTCTAGATGCCATTCTTATATATCAATTCTATTGAATAATTTTCTATCAGAAGTATGGTTATCGATTCACTAAAGTACAGAGATCTTTAATTAATTTATGATACATGATATGTCTAACTCGTTTTATGGAAAAAGCTTTCATTAAAAAATTTTAAATTTCGTCGCATACTTAGTTTCTAACAAAAACAAGCTTTGAGACATTTTGCTACATCACTTTGAATGTTAGTCAAGAACATTCTATTTTTCAACATTGGCACCATTGCAATAAGATTATTATCCTCATCTCCCATAGAAAGACTATAATCTTTTAAGTGAATATTATAGCACTTTTCTAAGAGTTGTCCTAAAACTCAACTTGTTGTTCTACATATTAGGCATATAGAAGAGATTGGATATAAACTGGTTCTTTTCCATCTTTCAAGTAGATAAGGACGTTAGCTTTTCCCTTTACTAGAATTCTTGAATCATCCTCGAATGAAATATTGCCACTTATCGATTCATCAAGCTCTATAAACATGCTTCTTTCCCGCATATATGATTGCTTGAACCAATGTCGATTTACCATGTGTTTTCTTGGTCTTCGTCATTGTCTTTTTAAGCTAATAGCAAAGTTCCATACTCCTTGGTTTTCTCTTCAACATAATTAGTCTTTTCTTCGACTCTATTATTAGGAGCTCTACAATCACTAGTATAATGTCCAAACTTATGACAATTATAACATTCAACTTGAGATTTCTCATGTCCTGAGTTGAAATTGCCTCTCCCACAACCTCTTGTTAAGCTTTCATATCTCTCTGGTTGTTGTTAAAATTGTTGGAGTTGTTATCAAAACTCCAACCTCGTCTATGACTATGGCCTCTTCTTTTTCCTCTGCCTCGGCCTCTTCCTCGGTCATGACCTCTATCATCGCCTTGTTGGCTTTTATTACTGCCTTGACTTTCTTCCTTGTTCCTGAGTTCTGTCTTGAGGAGCTACTCTATGATATTTTGCTTTTTCTTTTTCCTTTCTTCATATGCTTATAACAACCACATTAGTTGTTTAATGGTCATCTCATTTAAGTCTTTTGTTTTTTCAATTGTCATAATGATGTGCTTGAATTTCATGTCTAATGAGTGGAGTATCTTTTCCATAATATTCACAGCTTCTAGCTTCTCCCCATTTCTTTTTAGTTAATGGGTGATGACTAGAATTGTAGAGAAATGGTCATAAATTGACTCATCTTCTTTCATATGCAACGACTTAAACTCATGTCTTAGAGTTTAAAGACACACTTTTTTTTTTCACTTTCTTTTCTCCTTTATAGGAGGTTTGAAGCTTTTCCCATGCTTTTTTTTTAGTACAGGTTACACTCGAGACTTTCTTGAAACTATCATCATCTAGAGCCTGGTAGATGAAGAAGAGAGACTCTCTTTCTTGAGTATTTTAAATTATCCTTTTTTGTTGAGGATATAGTCGACTTGTCTTTTGGCTCATCTAGCCCTTTTCAATGACCTCTCAAACATCATATGCTCTAAGGAGTGCCTTTATATTGATAGATTTGGCACTGATCAAGATGATGGAGCTGATTGAGACGATAAAGCAATGGTTCATCGGCATTGATCTGCCTCCCTCTACTCTCGTTCCACAGTCATCACTAGCTCACTCCGATGGCAATCGTGAGAGCCAGACGTGTTCTCTAGGAGGAGCAGGGCCTGGATCAAGTGCTTATCAAGAACGATAGAGCTACGGTTCATCTGTGCTAATTTATCTCTTTCTCTCTTTTTTTCCTCTATCTATACTTTCGCTCCACATTTGAGGTGATTTTTACACCAGATCCGACACTAGCGAAGATGATGGGGACGGTTGAGGTTATTTGTTTTTGCAAATTGTTTTTGTCCAAGCTAAGTCCTACCAAGCTGGAGTTGAGTCTTGCCAAGTTCGCTCGCTCTTTAACCTCACGAGTGTATGCGTCAATGGCGGCAACGCATTGAGGACTTACATCACCATCTTGTTCTCATCTTCCTAGGCTAGGCTGAAGATCGCTCCTGCGACATGCTCTGATTTCTATAGCTAGATTTGTATTGATTTTTGTGTGTTATTTTATTATTTCTTTCCTTTATTAATTTTCTTTTCTAGAATGTAATATAATGAAACTTGTGTTTCAGTGTTTGTGATTGATCTTTATTCTTCATTAAGGTGTTTTTATGTTTAGTATTTATGCTTTGATGGTGATCAAAATTATTATTTCAGTTTTTCAAGATTATTGTGGCTGTAATTTGATTTTTGTTGAAACCTGGCAGGTTCTAGTGAGTTCCAGGATAGAATTTGGTGGTTCCAACGATTTTTTGAATGGAATTTGATGGGTTTCATGTTGGAACTCGGCAAGTTCTAGGACGAAATGTGGCGGGTTCTATTACGCTCCGACACTCTGTGCCGGTGTCCAAAAGAGGTTGGTACATCTTTCTTTCAAAGAAAATATGTTGGAATCTAGTAGGTTCTTAAGTAGAACCTATCAAGTTTCAATCCGACACTCTACGTCGATGACCAGAGGCTATTAGTGCTTCTTTGTTTCAAAGAAAATATGTTGGAACTTGCTTTGGAACCTATCAAGTTCCAATCTATCACCTTACACCAGCAATCGAAGGTGGGTTCTAACGGGTTCCACGACGGAACCTAGTGGGTTTTGGTGATGGAACCTAGCAAGTTCTATTTCAACATCACCCATGAGTGAAAGGGAGGAAGGTAACTTGGTCTTTTAATAAATCCTCAATTTCTAATAAATGAGCAATTCTAATAAGTGGTTTGTTGTAAGGCACTTTTAATAAGGTGGTGGATTCTTGTAAGTTGCTCTTTTATTAATGTTTTTATTAAGTAAATAATTTAAGGTTTGTGATTGAAAAGATCAGAGTGGATATTTCTGTTATGATCCAAAACCGGGGCCAACGACTAAATTTAGAGATATCCTGAAGATTTTGCAAGTCTTAAAGTTTGAAAATTGTAGTAGGGCCCATAAAAGTTTAGAAGTAAATCAAAATTTTGCTCATTGGACTTAATGAAGTAAAGAAAATAATAAAATATAAAACCAAAATTTAAATAAGCATACCCAATGATAAATTAAATTCAAAAGTCACATTAAAAAAGAATATAGAAAATCTATAATTTACCAATAACCTACTAGAATTGATCACCAAAGTAACTCCTATGCACTAAAGTCCAATTATAGCCAAGAGTTTATAAGTAAAATAAATATAGCAGTGTAATAGTGAGGAGTATTGACAACCGCCCAATAGGAAATCCACTACTCATCTTTCAATTTTTTTTTACTATTATTATATAGAGGCCTTGTAAACATGATAAAAATTTTGCAAAATAGTATATAAATTCATTTAGCCTACAGTTATCAAAACTTAAAATTTGTACTCGTCACTCAATTTTATCACTCACATCCCAGGTTGTTCATTCTACCCACAATCATATATTCTAATAAAAATTTGGCAGCATAAGAGCTTGCTTTTCTTATAACCGAAATTCAAACCTATAAGAAATAAGATACAAATATATTTTAGTACACCATAACTGTAAAACGCACCACCCAGAACATTTATATGTAACGAGTCATAATAAAATTTCGATATCCAATCATCATTTCTTCAACAACAATCAATTTAGATTTTTTATAACTACATGAATTAAAAAGTGCATAAAAATCAAACCATTTAATAATGTCAAACTCTTAATCAGTCCAAAGTCCTTTTTAAGTTCAACACATGCAGATTGCGACATTATTAATATGATTTATAAGACTTTAAAGGCATAATAATAATAATAATAATAATAATAATAATAATAATAATAATAGTACTAGTAGTAAATTGAAATCCACATAATTTAATTCCAAATATAGCCATAAATTGAAATCCACATAATTTAATTCCAAATCTAGCCATAGATGATGTGTCACTCCCACCAACAAATATATCTATCGTGCTTCTTAAAATTCCCAAATCGTACCCTAGCTCAACAAAACTTTATGTTTAAGTCTTTAAGATTACAACTTCACCTTAAACTAAATTTTATGTGCACTAAAATCCCATGGATTTCACAATTTCATTGTCTAAAACACACACTCAAGGTATTATAATAATATTTTTAAAAAACCACTAAGTATCATATTGATATTTTTTGAACATCAAGGTATCAATTTGATGTTATATTAAAATACAAGGTACCAAAATGATTAAAACACACACACACATACAAACAATTAATGAGTTGTCAAAAAATGATTGATGGACAATCATGCAGACAAGAAAACAGGGACAACAAATTAAAAATAGTTTTAAGTCATTATGAGGAGATTCCTGTTATGTGACTTGAAAAATAGACTATCAGTCGGTAAGTTTTGTTTTTCGACTATTAAATCTATATCGGAAACTGTCTATTCTAACTTTGACCATAAACAACACTCACAAACAATTAAATGAGTTGTCAATATTACATGTTAAAAATATTTGTAATTTAGACTAAGATAAAAGTCGTACAAGATCCCTTTTTTAGATAGCCGGAGCATACAAGTATTACACCATGAGTAAAATTATTTAAGCATCAATCGCAGATATATTGACACCTACTCTTTAGGTCCTTGTTTATAGCTAGATAAGAAGACAAGATTACATGTTGTAAGGAATTGGAACCAAGTGGAGATCACCTTTTCTTCTCACAGTCAAACCAAAACTCTCACTCATATCCAAATTCTCATGGCTAATCCCTCTAGGTAGTTTCCAGTCAAAATGGAACAACAACTGAGCAAGAGCAAGCTTAATATTTTCCATTGCAAATGGTATACCAGGACACATCCTCCTTCCAGCACCAAATGGAATGAACTCAAAATCGGTCCCTTTGAAATCAACTGTATTCTCAATAAACCTTTCTGGCTAGAATCTCTCTGGTTCAGTCCAATACTCAGGATCTCTCCCTATTGCCCATGCATTGACGATGAATTCGTTTTCGTAGGTATTTTATACCCAAGCATTACGCAGCTTTCTATAGATTCACTAGGAAGTAAAGGGCCAGGAGGATGCAGGCTCATGGTCTCTTTGATGACCAAGTTTAGGAATTCAAGTTCTTCAACATGATGTCCTTTTCTGCCAAACACTTCCTTACTTCTGCTTGTGCCTTTTCCATGAGTCTTGGGTTCTTCAACATCTCCAGCATTGCCCATTCCATAACCGTAGATGATGTGTACTCCCACCAACAAATATATCCTGTTCATGTTTCAAAAATTTATTTTATTCAATAATTAAAATCCCTTGTATACATGCACTATCAATTTTATTTTTTGTTTGATTAAGAGATATCATTTTTTGTGATGAATTTATTGACGAGTAATTTGTTACTTGTTTTGTAAAGTGTAGACTTGTGAGGTACCTATTTTTGCTGATCACATTGTTGTTTTATTTACTGCTTACTTTTTATGAATAAGAAAAAAATTATTAAGGAAAAGCAGAAAAAAAGACATGAATGAAAAAAAAAGAAGCAGTTTACCCAACTAAACAAAACAAAAATAAAAATAGACGTAAATAAAAAAAAAAGAATCTTTATTAGTAATTTTGACTTATTAAATTAAAAAAAAAATCTTTTGATGTAATAGCCTTGAGTAACTTATCCGATAAAGTAAATGTAACTAATTGTATTTACATATATTTCTTTCATAATACTCCTTACTAATGAATATTTATTTTTTCTAGTCAGTAAATGTATTATCAAATTATGTTAAAACTTTATTTTCTCTTCTTCTTCCTTGTATTTTTCTCTTTAATTTTTAATGTGTGCCCATATTATTTGATGCTAGGTTCTCTCTTGATCATCTTATTTAAAAAAAACAAAAAACAAAAGACAGAAAAACAAAAACGAAAACAAAAGAAAGTTATAAAAATATACTAACCAAGATAATCGACCCAAGATCCTCGTTTCCCTGAAGATTCAAAAGGACATGTAACAAACTTTCAGCTGCTACATCCTTATGATCAGTATTAGTATTCTTTCTTGCCTTATCTGCTATATATTCATCAATTATGTTTCCAAGTACTTGATCAAACTTTTGGAAAATCCTCTCTAGCTTACACTCCATGCCACTAATCCAACGAAGCCAATATCGGGAAGGGAAGACATCACAAAGATTTAATCCCTCTCCAACCTTAAGAATTTCGTGCACAATAGCTATAAACGCCTCTTGATCCTTGCATTTCTTCCCAAAGGCTGATCTTGCAGTTATGGAATATGTCAAAGAAAATATTTTTTTCGCTGAGGTTTACGACGCAGCCTTTGTACGAATATAGAAATCGACTAAGATTGGATACTTCTTCTTCCCTGATCGATTGGAAAGATAGAACACATTTAATGGTTAGAAGTTCTCGTTTGCAAATTCTTCTAACATGGTTCCAATAGTCTTCATAAGGAGCGAATGCGATATCCACACCGTGAGACTTGCTTGCAGCGAGGAGGAAGGGCCTTTGAGAGAAGTTGAAGTCATGGGTTCTTAACATCTCTTTTGCAACTTCTGGGGAAGAAACGACAACGTGGGAAACATCACCAAGCTTAAGGTGCATTAAGGTTCCATATTTGTTGGCCAACTTTTTTAGGCGATGGTGGGGGGGAGGGGATCGAGAAGTTATGAGGAGGTGTAGATTTCCTATGATGGGTAGTCTCCATGGCCCGGGGGGTAAATTTTGAGTAGATTATGAGTTTGAGGGTGGTTGATGTTGATGATGTGGCCATTAGTTAGTGAGTCAAAGTCTAGTTGGTATGTTGTTATTGGTGCTGACTAGGTGGTAAATAAATGAGTCGGTGAGTGTATAAATGAATCACACAAATGAGAGAGAGCAGAGTGAAGAAAAGAAAGAAAGACAAAACAAGAAAAGCAGAGAGAGTGACTTCTTGTATAGGATAAAGGAAGGTTTACTCTGGTGTTTTGGAATATTCTCATTAATAAAAGAGTTCATTCTATTCCTGGCTTATTTTGTTCCTTTTTCATTTCTTTATTTGTTGTCAAGATGCATGTGTGAAGATTTAGAGACGCTGCACAACAAATTGGCGTCAGAGCTGGGTTAAGGATGGGCTCAACCAAATTCGATATTGAGAAATTCACAAGGAAGAATGATTTTGGGCTATGGTGACTCAAGATGAGGGCAATTCTAGTATAGCAAGGACTGGAAGATGCTTTAGGCGGTGAAAAATCCCTCTTGTCTAATTTGGCGGATGAGAAGAAGAAGCAAATTCTTGAGAAGGCACACAGCTCAATTATACTCTACCTGGGTGATAAAGTCTTACAAGAAGTATTGAAGGAGAAATCTGCTGTAGAGGTATGGAAGAACTAGAAAATTCGTATTTGACGAAATCCCTAGCAAATCGACTTTTCTTGAAACAAAAGCTCTACTCTGTTAAAATGCCTACTGCAAAAACTATCGAAGAGCATCTTGATGATTTTAATAAGCTAATCTTAGATTTGGAGAATATTGATATCAAGATTGAAGAAGAAGACTAGGCGATACTACTTCTCAAATCTCTTCTAAGCACATATGAAACTCTATCAGATACTCTGATATTTGGTCAGAGACTCTCTAACCTTGGAAGAGGTCTTGAATCCTTTTCGTAATTTGGGAGGATGGTATGACACTCTTAACTTAACTTATCTTATCTTATTTATTACGCTTATCTTATTATGTGTATGCAGTATGACATATTACTACATATCATCACATAGCATAAGTTATAATTATTCTTAACTTAAGGCGAATATGCAATATAGTTTTTATATAGCATACATCACATACAATATGCAACATAGCATAACATAAATATGGCATAATATAACATCTTTGAATCTAGCATGACATAGCACAAATAATGCATTTTCATAAAATGTAGAAACACATTAATTTGAAAACTGTAGTTTTCATGCTGTAGGCGAAATTGCTATTTACATAGTTCCCAGAGATAAAATCTGCTAACTCGTCACATACTCATCTGAGAAAAAACAACTAATAAGCGTGTGAACGTTACTTGTTTTATGCTAATTAGTTTAGCATTTCATAAAAAAGAAATTAAATCTTTTCTTAGAATCTTTCCTTTATTAACTAACTGACCATTTGAGTAGTTAAAAGGATTAATTAAATTTGAATCCTCATAACTCATAATTCTTTTCTAATTTATTTTCCTTAATTGCCCTTAACTAAATCATACTAACATTAATAATCAATTAATTAATTATGTTCTTCTTATATTATGACTTACTAATCTCTCATATTACTTATGTTGGGCTCATTATTATACTAAAAGTCCATTGGAATATGAATAGTATTATTAGGCCTATAAGCTCATGTCTAGTCACTATTTAATTTATGAGACCTAATTTGACCCTATGAAACTAAAACCATTTTATGATTTTTACTATCGAAAATTTGGATATGATAAGTGGCTCTCAATTGTGTATGGCCATTGAACCCATAATTGCTACTATAATATAGCGGTCTATAACTTATATTTTCTATGATTTCCAATTTTCTTGAAATCTGTTGAAAACTTTACGTGTGAAGTTTTTTTAATTGAAAAGCGTATTTTAAATTTGAGTCCAAATTTTGATAAAACTATGAAGTGTATACTTTTATAACTCTTTATAAATAGTAATTCTTCTGTTAAACGAGTGTTTTTTTTGAACTAGTTTCAAAATGGTATAATTTTTTTGCTAGTTCTAAAAGTCTTCATAAACTGTATGTTAAAGACAGTTTTAATAAAAGTTTACTTTATGAAAGTTCCTTATTCTGACGAAGACTAAAACTTTTGTGTTTTTTCAAAAATTCATTTTTTGTCTTTAACGTTATCGTTTTGTAGTGATTTTGTAACCTTTACCGATTAGACCATGTTTATAAATTTGTTTAAAGGTCCCTTTTAAAGACAGAATTTTCAAAAATTTTCTTCACGAAAGTTCTTCATCTTAGCGCTAAAACTTTCGTGTTTTGAAAAATCAGGATTCGGAATTTTTGAGGATTGTTTTACCCAAAAGTGTAAATGGCACTATTGATGTTGCAACTAATGTTGCAGTATCTCATGAAACACCTAACTAAACAAATTTGGATACAACCACCAACTGTACTGCAATTTCTAATATAACTTTGACATACAATAAACTAAACATATTAACTTTTGGAAATCAAAACTTAGCAGAAACAAGATCCGCACTACTGATGTTGCAATATCATGTACAACATCTATCGAAATCGTGTTGAAACAACCATGGATTTGATAAGCAGTTGCTATAGTGGCTTAAGGAGGCAATAAACTAAGCATCTAAACTATTAGCATTAACAACCAAACAGTTTTGTAATGTGCACCATTGATGTTGCAACATCATGTGCAACATCTAACGAAAAAGTTCTAGAAATTATTACCGATTGTATTACAGTTTGTATCGAAACCTTAGAGACACAATAAACAAATAAATTTAACTTTTTAAATCAAAAGCTGTATGATTTGAAAATTTTTTGATAGATGTGTACATTTGTATTGCAACATCTCCTACAACATTTACTAGAAACAGCTTATAACAACCACAAAATGCAATGTAATTTCTACAATAGTCTTAAGAGACAATAAAATAAGTATTTTAACTTCTAAAATAAAAAAAAATTGGACAATTTTGAAATCAGTACCATAGGTGTTGTACAAACGTGTTGCAACACTCCTGCAATGCTATGTGGGACAACTTAGAAAAAATGCCAGAAACATTGTTTTTAACATCTTACATAAAACCGTTCATGTTGCTGTAGCTTTAAAAGGTTCTAGGCTTGAAAATATATTAAAACCATTCTTTAAATTGTCCATAGTTAGCAGAAAATGTTTCTAACACCAAATCATAATCTAGATCTAAACTTTTTCTTACCAAATATGCATAAACTAAAACTACTTCAATATAAACTTACAAGAACTATAGCATATACATATATAAAACTTTATTACATACCAACATCATCAAAATAAGATCATAAACTCTTGTTAATCTTCAAAAAAAGAGAGGTTTAGATTGTATACCTTTGAAGATCTATCCTTGAGGGATTTCACTAAGCCTCCTC
>CAMOHE010045256.1:0-30975 GCA_946598075.1 Artocarpus hirsutus | reverse complement strand
GTACTTACTAAGCATTAGCTTATTCAAGTTTTCATCATGTTGCAGATAAGGGTAAGAAGTGATGGATTAGGCGGAGGACACTATGATGGGCGTGTGAGCTAAGGAAGATGGTTGCAAATGGAAGAACGCCAAGGAAAGGAGTTTTTAAAGAATCATTTTATGATTATTTTCGTTTTGAGTATGTTCATATATTTTAAGGATATATAATTTTATAAATTTTGTGAATGTTTGTTTACTGTATTTTATAAAGTTTTTCTTCCGCATTTGTAGTTTTAAAACTTGTTTTATTGTTTTAAAAAAAAAGAATTTTTTTATGTTTGGCCTGCCGACCATACTGGTCGGACTGCCGAAATTTTTCCAATCAGCCTGCCGGTTGCCAAGATCGGCTTGCCGATCTTGAGGATTTTGAAAACCCCATTTTGCAAGGCCTCGGACGGCCTGCCGATGGGTGACCTTCGGCCTGCCGGTTAAATTCGGCCTGCCGAAGTTAAAAGTTCGGCCTGTCGGCCGAGACATGTTCAAAGAAATTTTATCTTTTGTTTTCAAAGGCCATTTAATTTTAAATAATATTAGCAAACTATTTATACAATGTCTATGGAAAAAGCAAATTGTTTTTAATTAAGAAAGATTATAATTTCTTATAAATTGTATTTGTATATCTTTTGTATATTTCTATAAAAAAAATGTATGTAAAGATCCTGGGAATGCTTTTCCAGACTATGATTTCAAATACATGTTATTATTTACAATAGTTTGCTACAATTAATGTTTTAAAAAAATGAATGTAACGATATCTGTGACGTCCGGAAAGGGGGGCGTTACAATTTATCTTTCAAGAAAAATAATTAGTAAACAGAATCAAATAGATAAATTTGTTTAAATTAATCTTATCAAAATCAGTTCATCCAAAAGTTACCTTTTTTATCTTTTTGGGCAAACTATAATTATCACCATTCAAGTGGCCTAGTTGGGTTTTAGGACTTGCCTGCAAGATCGCACTCTACACGATCTGATCTCTTAATATGGTATCATGTCCATCTATACCTTTCTATAATTATTAAAATCTCATTTTACTAAGTATAGTCATTTACATTCATTATGTGGTTCAGTATAAAAACCAACTCATTCTACTATTTATGAAAACAACTAATAAAAATCCTTTTTCAATCAATCATTGAAAGAATTTTGATAAAAATCCTTTTGAGGCCAAAAATCATTTTTAAACTTGGCTACTAAGGAAAAGGGCAAAAGTCCTAACTCAATATTCGTGCCGATATCCGACACTGCAATCTCGATCCGCTTTATGTTAGCTCCACAAAACCACAAACAACCTTTGATATAAACTAAGTTTATTAGTATCTAGCTTAAGATACCCTATGTTACTAAGCTATCTCATGGTCTCATAGTGTGCCATTTAAGTCCATAAAATCACATTGTAAGATTAAATCTCTATCGAGGTTCAAAACAGTGAAAACGTGTGAAAAGACAAATTTTTACAAGGTCTGGTTGGCCTACTGGTTCCCCTAGTTTGGCCTATTGAAAAATTAGGAGCTGCCTGTCGAAGGTATGAGTCTGGCCTACCAGACTCATGAATCTGGCCTACCAAATTGAAAAATACTGGAATTTTCTAGAATTTGAGTCTCGGCCTTCCTAAGCTCAAATCCTCATTTTCAACTTATTTCATCAATTCCCAGGCATAAAAAACACTCATACATGATAAAAAAAAAAAAACAAATAGAATACCTTTAAACTAGTTTAAACAAGATTTGTATAGAAAAATTCAATAGAATATGAAAATAAGAAAAATAAAAAAAAATAGAAAAACTTGATTTAAATATGTTTTTTGTCTAACCAAGCCTAGATTCTAGATGTTTTGAGTTCCACTAACTTAGATTTAGGATTTTCTAAGCTTAAATGAGCCTAGATTTCAAATGCAAAGAAAATCAAAAAATTTAGAAAAAGTTTAAAATTTTGAAAACTAACCTTGATTTAATCTTTTAATCGAGTTTGTGGTTGCTCAATCACATTCCTAAGCTTCCAATTCAACGGAGGATTGAAGTTTGAACTCAAAAGTTTTTGAATTAAAAGAGACAGAATAGAGAAAGAGAGAGGCAGTGACTGAGAGAGACGAGAGAGAAAGTAAGCTGAGAGAGAAAGAATGAGAGTGAGTGAAAGAGAGAGGGAAAGGAGGGATTAAATAAAAAGGAGGGGAGGTGGTTTTTAGCAAGAAAACCATGTGCAGCACACGGATTTCAAACGAGACATGTTTGGTAGTTGACAAATTGTTTTGTTTCAAAATTCAAAATAACAAATACAAATAAAAATAATCAAAAGTAATTAAAAATGATTAAAATAAAATAATTAGAAATAAAATTAATTTAGAAATACCACAAAATAGTTAGATTAAGTTTAATAACACATCATGGCATACTAATTCACCATTTTATACACTAAAACCACTAATAAATTTTGGGGTGTTACATAACCGCCACGATTGTGTTGCTCACTCAATCGATGGCACAATAGCAATTGCCTCCTGAGCTTCTTCCTCTTGCCCGAGAAGACCAGGTTGGAGGTTGAGCTGGGCAAAAGGATGACTCTCAAGACGAAGCAGACTCCAAGCATACCAGGTAGACAACTGAGGGTATCTCAGCAAACAACAAGCTTGTTTAGGAAGGCCGAATTAGTCCTAAAGGGGTCACAACTATTCCTCACAAGGCTCTCAAGCATCCATCTTTGATAGGCTCGGGAAGCAAAGAGATTGCCATCCTTGGGACAAGTAGCATGGAAGAGGCAATAGGGTTGAACGTGGAGCTCAAAATAGGGTAGAACTGCCTGAAGATGCCAACAGCCATCAATTTCGAGACCTTCAACAACAAATAGCCCAAATCTGAAATTGCCGTTTCGGAGTCGATGAAGGCAACATGCCAGACCCACCATTCACCGACGCCATCATGCAGGCCCCTTTGCCCAACAAATTTAAAGTCCTATAAATCAAAGCCTGAGACAGGATGATCGATGCCAATGAGCACCTAGAGCTATATCAAGGTCATATGCTGCTCTAGAATGCTAGAGACGCCGTAATGTGCAAGGAGTTTTCACTTATTTTGATCGGCCCAGCTCGGTAGTGGTTCTGGTGCATTGAGCCGAGCACCATGACTTCATTCCACTAGTTATCTTATGCCTTCTCAATAGCCTTTGCCACGTCCAAGACGAGAAGAAAGGAAGTGACCCACCTCTATGTTGTCAAGCATGGCGACAGGAACGTTAGAGACTCAACCATTTTACCCGAGCAATATTAGAGGTGAGGCACATCAAAGATGAGACCCTAAAGCATGCCTTTACAAAAGGCCTCAGGGATAGAAACTTGATCTGGTCACTCGCCCTCAAGCAACCGAGTACACTTTCCTAAATGCTCGGTTATGCTCATAGGCATGCTAATGCGGCCGAGTACATGAAGAGCCACCGAGATGGTAAAGGTAGCAGCAATGGAAGCAAGAAGAAAGGGAAGAAGCAGGAGACTCTACCTGAGCAGATGGAGACTGACCAAAGCAAGAAACCGAAAACAGACAAATCCAAGGTCCCGACTGGGAAATTCTAAAGCTACACACCCTTGGTCACCAACATTAACAAGGTGCTGAACCAAGTAAATAATAGGAATCTATTGGTGGATCTACCTCCATTGAAGGGAAGGAGAGCCAAGATGGATTAGAACAAATACTGCAACTTTCACAAGGATGTCAAACACAATACCTGTGATTGTATCCAACTTAAGAACCAGATCGAAAGACTTGTCCGAGATAGACATCTAAGGGAGTTTATGGAGCGAATCCTAACTCCTAGTACCAATGCTAGGAGGAACAAACAGCCAGCCTGAGATGGGTAGCCTTGGCCACATAACGATAATAGGAATGCTTTAGAACCGCCGAACATCATTCGTATGATTTTTGACAGGCCAATTACCAAGACATCTCGAGTGGCTGACAGGTAGATGCTCGAGAGGCTCGGTTAGTTGAAAGGGTCGACCTCATGAACATGTCCGAGTACATAAACAAGATCTATAGACAAGAGGACATCTTTATCACCTTCATAGAAGAAGAAGCAGACAAGGTCATCCACCCACACAATGACACTCTGCTGTGTGAACTCTAGATCACCAATAACATAATTTGGCATGTGTTGATTTACAACGGTAGCTCATTCGAGATCTTGTTTAAACAAGCTTATGACAAGTTGAAGATCAAGAACACCATAGTAACCCCAGTCCAGACACCCCTATATGGCTTTACAAGGGAACTCATTCAAGCAGTAGGAAAGATTGGCATGCCTATTACCTTTGGAAAAGGTTCTACTCGAGTAACATGCCTGGTCGACTTCCTTGTCATCAACAAACCCACCCAACACAGCATCATGGAGCAGCCAACCTTAAATGCCCTCAAAGCCATGATCTCCACCTACCACCTTGCAATGAAGTTTCCAATGGAGAATAGGGATGAAGCCATTAGGTCAAGACAGAAGGATTCTCGTGAATGTTCTGCCAAGGCTATGAAAGAATCTATAGCTCAGCAACTAACCGTCTTAACCATATTTAAGGTGTTCTCCTTGCCGGGAAACCCTTAGAGTAATAGACAAGTTGAAGCAGTCAACAAAACTATCAAGGATAACTTGAAGAAGAAATATGCGTAGATCGACAAGCTCCCAAAGGTTTCTAGGCTTACTATACTACTGCCTAGACTGCCACGAAAGAAACTCCATTCTCCTTAGTCTATGGAACCGAAGTCGTTATCCCAGCTAAGGTTGGCCTGTTGAGCTTCAGAGCTGAACACTATGACGAGCTACAAAATGCTGAGCTTATGATATCTAAGCTTGACCAACTAGAAGAGAAGAAAGACACATCCCTAATCCACACTACTACTCGTAATTAAGATGTTGCCTGGTACTACAACAAGTGAGTCCTTCCAAGGAGTTTCAAAGTTGGTGATTTAGTCTTGAAGAAAGTCATCGTCCAACAACCTAAGCTTGGTTCCTGTGGTCCTAAGTGGGACGACCCGTTTAAGGTAATAAGCATTGTCCGACCAGGCACATATAAAATAGCTGGCATGGAGGGAAATGTGCTATGCCACCCCTAGAATGCTGAGCGCTTAAAGAAATTTTATTGCTGACAAGAGCCAAAATGCCTTTCTTGATCTCTAGGCCCATTATTCTTTTTACAACTAAAAGATCTATCAAGTAGAGCAAAGATATGTGTAAAAAAGAAAAAATCAATGAAATATACATGTTTAAAGAATTCCTCCAAGCAATTTGCACTTCAAAATGGCCACAACTCTTAAAGAAGGGGGGCCACCCCAACTCCTGACTGGGGGGCTAGTTGGCATACATGCTGACCAAAAGTGGACTTGAAACAGCAGTTTACTAGTCTAATGCCTTTTGGATGACTCAACCAACAATCACACCGACATAATGATGACCTCAAGAAATTCTACTCTTGACCACAACTAGACTTGTAAATGCCCTAAAGAACTTAAACAAATCTAAGGGGGCATAGGGTAGTACATGCCATCATAGCCAGCCTAGATTCGACACCCTTAACAAGCGTGTCCCAAACATAAGAATATGAAAGATGGATATTCTTCCTGATCGGCCAAACAAAAACTAACTAAAGGAACATTGAACTTTGGAAAAAGTAAAATAACCCAAAGAACATTGAACTTGGAAAAAATTAAAACAATCTAAGAAGCATTAAACTTAGAAAAATGAAAATTTTATTAATGTCTGTGGGAAGTACAAAAATCGGGCATCTCTTAAACCTAGACAGAAAATAAAATAAAAAAGTACAAAAGAGAAGAACAAAAAGGCCACCAGCTCTAGGCCCTGGTGTCACCACCCTCGGTATCAAGGTCGACCACCATGTCTTGGACTTTTGGAGCTTAGACTTCCTCAACCTATTCTTCTTCCTCACCAACCTCAGGCTCAACTATGAGCGACTAGTCTAAAGTAATGACCTTGGGATGCTTTTCTAGAATATACTCCTACAAGTCCTTCATTTTAAGGTAATAATCGTCTATATAGTCGGTGAAGCCCTTAAACTCTTCCACTACCTAGCTAGCCTGCCAAGTAGCTCCTCTCTCAAGAACCACTTGTATTCATATTGAGTGGCCTGAACCTTGCTTGTTTCCTCACGGAGGGCAGGCCAAGCCTGCTCTACTTCAACCGGTGCATAGTCTACCTCTTCTTAAGCTTTCCTCGCTTTGTCTTTAGCCAAATTACATCAGTTCTTGCCTGGGAAAGCTAGGCCTTCTTTTACTCAAACATTTTTTCCACCCGATCCTTCTCTTCGACAGCCTTGTCGGCCTTTCTTTGCTTACTGTGGAAAGAACACTCGGCGATGAAGTTGAACATATTTTGATACAAGTAGGCCTACAAAAGCACGAAATAGAAATTGAGAAAATCATAAGTAACAAAGAGCTCGGGACATAAATGGGGCATGCCTAGATGGTGGCTTGAAGGCTGAATGGAAATAGTCCAAGAATGTTTGCTCCTGGGTCCCCTCAAAAAATTCCTTGTCTAGCACGGCTTTTCTATTAGTCTGGACCATTAGGGGGCGTGAAGGACAATGCCTCCTCGATTGATTAGCTGGCAATAGCGAGACAACGATGGCGGCAATTGAAGGGTTGCCTTCCTTGTTACTTGATGAGTCCTTCGGTCTCGTCAGCGGTGGTGGGATGTTTGGCATGTCAACGACGATGGGGAGCGTAGGCTCCTGTGTCTTTTTCCTTTTAGACTCGGTGGATCAACGGAGGTCCTACATCCTTCTCTGCCTCTCCAGCCTAGTCATCCCTCTCAAACACATTTTTGGAAGAAGAAAATTGCCAAGTCAAGACGGGCTTGGTAACAACATCAAAAAAAAAAAAAAAAAAAAAAAAAAAAAAAAAAAAAAAAAACTCTAGGCAAACCTCCAATCTAGAGCTGGCCTGGTGGGTAGCATATCCTTATCATGTCCCCGAGCTCTTTGTCAACAATGGGCGGCCCCAAACTAAGGGAACCACTAGAAGAGTCCTTTGAACTAGATGATGATGGCTCCCCTATCAGTCGTCTGGATCGGTAGGTGCTTTGCCTAGGGACATCAACAGTGCTTCGCTATATGATTATCACTTGCTCGATGAGAACTTCATCGTGTCGGGGGTTAGTTAAGCTAGACCCCTAAACCAGCCATAGTGGCCAAGATTCATCTTCTGTAGCAAGAAGGCCTATTGCCGAAAAGCTTTAGGCTTCGAGTATAACTCCTTCGCAATTGCAATAACTCTACTCGGTGCCCACGGTCCCTTTAACCATATGTGTCCTTGCTCGAACCTCTTCGAGGACCTCCTAATCTTTGGGTACCACCTCGTTGGCCTATGACATCCAATTCTCCCCAATGTAGAACCACTCAAATTTTTAGAGCTTATCCAAGTCGAGGTTTCTGAGGATGAAATCCTTCTTAAAGCCAATGAAGTAATACCAACTAGTCTGCTGAGGAAGCCCCTTCATCTTGAAGACCTGCTTGAAGGCCTCCCATGGTGTCTCAGTCAAGTCGTAGTACCTCCATAGGACGTATGTTTCGATTAGGGATCGGTAACAGTTCAGATTCAACTGACCATGGTACACATTCAAATCATTAAGTGCCTGCCGGAGGAAGGCACTTAATAGAAGGCAGAGTCCTACTCAAAAAAACTCTGCATACAGCATGATTTATCCCTCTAATGGGTCCAGAGTAGGATCCCCTTCTTGGGGCAACATCAAGAGAACGTCGTCAAGAATCTAATATTCCTGGCATAAGGATTCAAGTCTGCTTGATGTCAATGCTGATGTATATCCTGCTGTTGAAGTCTAGCCGAATCGATCCCTTCTAAATGCAACCACTCTTAAGAACCTGGTCGTTATAGCAGATCTCTCCTCCTCAACCTCTTCGCCCTTGGCCTCGTTACCTCTAGCTAGACAGTCCACCTCGACAGATGGATCAATGGATACTTCTCCCATTATATGAGCCAAAGTCTCGATGCCCCGACCATAGGTGCTTGGCACATCAGTGGCTGCCACCAAGCTAACATGTTCTCGAGCTGAAACCTGAGATGTGCCTGCGGCGAACACCTCAATGTACAAGTCCTTACCCCTACATGGACTGATCGAGCGTTGCCCTTTAATCATGTCAAGGAATTCTCTCTCTAGGACCATCCCCTCACTAAGGGTAAGGATTTTAGACATCCAAGCCACCTTGTCCTAATCGAACGAAGTTTCCTTAATATTAATTTCGTCGGTCCTAGATCGGTTGGCCTCAGTGCTATCATCTGACTCGAAAGTAATTAAATCGGTCTAGGAATCACTTAAATCACTCATGGCTAAGTTCTATTTGGGAAATTACCTGCTCGGGTATAAATTTGTTTGGGTCTAGAAATAAAGTCCTCGAATTACTATCTACTGCTTGGTAGCTAAAGCTCAAAAGTTTAGAAATCTGGTCATGCTAATACTCTAGAACAACTAGTAATCAACTCCTATTTATAGCCAAAACTCGAGCACAAAACTCGAAGAGACGCAATGATTACACTTGTTAGGGAAACATCTAACCATGTGTCGATACATGTCCTATCAAGCTTGACCACATGCCTCCCTAACTTCCATCGCCTCAAGACAAAGCTTGAAGGCCAACCCAAGCCGACCACACCCTCTCGGCATAGTCTACCCAGTCGAGCATCGACCAGGTGCACTAGTGGGCTATTATTAAGGCTACACAAAAACCACCCAGTACTCACCTGCCGGCCATCCCACCCCACCCCGCCCCGCCCCGCCCCACCCTAAAAGAGCAAGTCCACATCAATAACCCACCCATGGACAAGTTGAACTTGCCCGCCTGCATATGTTGGTAGGCAGGTGTGGTTTTGAACTTTAAGGTGTGGGTTCACTAATTCTAAAAAAAAAAAGACAAGAGACTTTCTTTTCTAATCTAAGTCTAACTAATTGCCCACCCAGGCTATCCCTTACCCTAAAACTAAAACAGAATCTTTACTCTTTGTATGGTTTTTTGTGATGGTGAAAAGGTGGTATAATGTTGGTTGATCATAAGAAGCAATACCTAATCCAATTGTGAGGGTTTTGAGAATTGGCCAATTTTGGCAACAGTAGAAGATGTGGGGGTCAAGACAAAGAGCCCACTTTTGTGATAGCAACATTGGAGGATGACATCTTAACCAATATGAGTTTGGTAAGAGAATTTTTCCCTCTTAGAATTAGCATATAAATCAAAAGTTTGTTGTTGAGAATATGATTCAACATATATATATGTGTATATATATTCGCTTGTTATGATTATTAATGCATTTGAAAAGAATCAGTTGCAGTTTTCTAGTCAGTGTAATGTTAGGCATCAAACTGGTTTATTGTTAGGAATATGGTCATTGTCTTTAGGCATTAAACTTGGTTGTTGTTGGGAATGCTTCCTATATTATCATCTTATATTTTTTACAAATTTTCTTCATTGTTTAAAAAAAAACCCAAAAAAATTATAGTAGGCAATAATGTAGGCCCAAACTACCTCAACTTGCCCAAAACTGAACCGAAATAGCTTGCCATTCCATAGGTGATCTGTGGGTTGGTTAACCGTCAACCCGCCATCCAAAAAAACAAAACTAAATGCACCCAAAAACCCCCAAACTGCCCATTGTTTACCCCTAGATACTGTTGGGGATATGCTTGGCATTATCCTTAAGGACTGCCCCTATAGCAGCTCAGCAGCCATGCTTGGAAGAGTTCATCGAGAAGACAATCCGTAACCTCCTGAGATTGACACTTCCTCCCGAGGTGCTCTATAATGCCCCCGCTGGCTGTGACATAAGGTATCGCCTCCTTGGGATGAACACATGCTCAGGTCAGACTGTTAGAGCCTGCAACCAAGCAACAACTTGTCATAGAATGTCGAGATTTGGCCTTATTTTAACCCTCAAATGGAGACCAATCCACTGGTGGAGGTCATGACACTTGTCACCTGTTCCCTAACAGGTCTTGATGTGACACATGGGTCACGGGTCAAATCCACCTAACACCCGGTTCAAGTGGTAACCTATAAAGCTCGAGGTAATATGCTCTTTCCTAACTAACTCCACTCTCGTACTCTGTTGAGTAGGTACTTGACTTGAACGTCGAAGAGCTATTGGCCGACACCACATCGATGCCCCCTTTACCTCTAAAGCATCCCTCTTCTTGTTGCAAGTTCACCTGGGCAGACCAAGACAAATAGGGGAAGAGACATCCGAACACCATGTGCAGCCGCATATGGTGTTGACAGACAGCCGTCCAGTGCTAGACCTCAATAGGCATGATGCCATTTTCCTATATTAATGTTCCAACCATCATAAGATTAAATTATTAGTACTTGTATTACACAGGAATTTAGTTAAAGAATTAAGGATGTTGTTATGATTCTATTAGGATTTCGAAGCTTAACTTAGAAACAACAAAATTCCAACCAGAACCAGATTCCATAAAGAGATTTTAGGCCTCTTGGATGCTAAGTTGGGCCTCAAAGTCAACAAAAATAATATGAGAACATGTTGGTTTTGGAAAACGTTTTTCACAAAAAAAAAAAAAAAGTGGAAACATGGATGTGATTTGAATTGTGTATGACAAAAAGTTTCTCAAAAAACTTTTATATAATGCTATAGATTATATTAATTTTATACATAAATAAATATATATCAAAATTTGCTTGCTAGAATAAATAGAGATGAATCCAATAAATATAGAAGACCTCTATTTGTAGAGAATAAGAGAGCTAATTAATTTTAGAAAGTCTTTTTATTTTAATTTAATATTAGAAAGTCTTTTTATTTTAATTTAATATCAAATATTTAATTAAAATAAAAGATACTAGTTTCCTTTTCTAGGTACTGTGATAGGTGCCACATACTGAGAGATTCTCTATGCATGTGGTGCCATTTCCATAACAGTGCAAACAAGAATACAGCTTATTACCCAATCCTATATCTTTCCATATTTGAATTATATCACATTTATTCAAAATTAGAAATGCTAAAAATGGAAACTATGTAAACAAGCTTTAATGTGCACAAGGGACTTTCCTTTCATTTGTATTGGCACCATATACAGTGGGACCACCTTCCACTATGTGTGCCATGCACAGTAAGACCCACCCAATGTGTGTCTTCTAGAATTAATTTATTTCTTTTATTTATTAAATAATCTAATTGTTCAATAAATATTAATTAATTCATAATTAATTTCCTTTGAGTGATTTTTAATTTAGAATTCCATAATTCTAAATTAATTATTTTAAACTAATAATTCCACTTATGCAACCAGTCTTCACAGGGATGGCAGGGGACTAATGGACCTATAATTTAAAGCTTCAATAAAATCAATATATTAATTAAACTCTTTCATTAATATATTGCTCTTTTATAAATTATAATATAACTCAACTAAATACTTGGAATTATACTTTTAAAATTATAGATATTTATTTACTCATTTCTTAGAGTCATCCATTTGATAAAGCCATTATATACAAGTCGATCCTCCATAAATAATTCATTATTAGAGCTAGGTAATATCTGTTAACCACTCTAACTTCTTCTTTATCCTTGAGTGTCGTTGATTCTCTAATGAATAATAAATTCATAAACTTAATCATGAATTGAGCACTCTTATTATTCAAGCTCCGAATCAATACTCAAGAGAATTATTTATCTATTTCTCATTAGAGAAAGAATGGATTCCATCTTGTAATATTAACATTCCCAGCTGTCTACTTCATTATGCCTCTAAGATACAATGAATAAGATTAATATCTCAAATTTGTATCGAGTAAATCAAAAGACATAATATATAAAGAGAAGTCTGCTAATAACTCATAATTAATATCATTTTGTATGTGACCATCGATTAATGTGATTAGAACTTGCAATATTTGATAGAGGTTATTAGTTTTTCATATCCCGAATTAGCAAATATCTCGACCATGGCATACACGAAAATCATGACTCTCTTACAAGTAGTAATGTCACTTGCTTCTAAACCACAAACTAGACAAGATTGAGAAAACATAAAACACAATACACACAGTGAAAGATAAGGTACTCATTACTTTTGAAGTGTTAAGAGCTGGTGTCTATAAGAAAACCTCTTTTTCCCCATGTGAGGCCACACTATCAACACCATACAAGCGAAATAAACAATAAATTTGCATAAGCATTGCGCAAAGACGCAAAGACATCGATCTTTGTATAAATACAAACAGCAAAAACTTCAAAGGGAAAGCCGAAGCTGGTCCCATGAAAGTAGCGCAGATGAGCTCTTTCATCTCAACATAAACACCTTTTTTTGTTATTCTATTGTGATGATAACTTATTGTCACGTCCCAAAAGAGTTCTTTTTGAGAGGTGGGCAGCCCAAGATATAAGTACTGCTCTTCGGTCCTCTACCTAACCGATGTGGGACTTTTTGTAAGTTACATTCTCCTCTACCCAATCGCGTGACGCCCCCGTCACAGATCGGCTCTCCTGAGGGTCCCGCTGGACCGTGGAGAGTCCACACACCAGGCAGGCAGTACCCCGCTCTGATACCACTTGTTACGCCCCAAAAGAGCTCTTTTTGAAAGGTGGGCAGCCTATGATATAAGTACTGCTCTTCGTTCCTCTACCTAGCCGATGTGAGACTTTTTGTACATTACATTATGGTCTCTTAATAGAACATGATCATCACAAATCCATCCAACGGGGTTCTACTCTACGTGATGTTATCTATTTTAGTTTCAAGGGGAAAACGTAGAAGAAACAATATTTGAATGCAAAATATTTTCATTTTAGAATTGGACCTTGATGCAAGTAAGCACACAAGAAATGCATAGAAAACACGAGTAACCTTTGGTAAGTTTGATTACAAGGCTTAAAAATGACCAAATTATTTTTTATTTTATTATTATTTTTTTTTTATATTTTGAGTGATAAAACACAATTCTCAAAGGGACCAGAGCATCAGCCAAAAATCTCACTCAAACCACAAAATTCCACCCCACAAAATAAGAAAGACAGTTACCAACACTTCAATAGCCCTTGTTTCCTCGTATTCTAGCTCTCATATCGACCTGGCCTCGCTTGCAGTTGAAATACGTCTCCCTCAAGCCGACGCACTGGCTTGGGATTGAAGGACTCTTCTCTCCGGCGCATTCCCTAAACGAGCGGTTTTCGACCTTGACGCAATCAGATTCGCTAAGGCACTTCACCAATTCCGTTGCTAGGCCCTTACAAGACTTTGACATTTTTGTTCTTCGTCCTTTCTTCTCTCAAAGATTTCAGGTCTAACCGACACACTAAAACAAAAAGAATCACAAATAATAAAATCACTTTATATATACAATCTCAACCAAAAATAAAAAACAAAAAAACAAAAGCAAAAGACAATGATTTCCCAACAATTTTATGTCCCTTGTTTAGAAGCAGCGATTAAAAATGATTAGCAAGGAAATTTCCAGAAACCAACACTTAAAAGCTGGAAACGTGAAAGAGCAAAAGAATTTGAGGACCCAAAAGAGAAAACAAAAAGGGTCAAATACAGTTGTCAATTTTGACATCTGATTAAGAAAAAGGACTTCTAAATCACACATCGAAAACGGAGAGAATTAGGCAAAATTACAGCAGCCCTATGATCATATTTTCTTCTCCTTTAAGTCATAAATATTCATAGAAGAAATATATTTTTATTTCCCCGCCAATATTTTGTTGTTAAAAAAAAAAAAAAAATTTAGTCCGTGTAATAGCTTACAGCAAGTTAATAGAATCATTGATTTAAAACCTTAAACTGAGAAAGAACACAGAAATTAAGCAGCCAGAAACTATATCAGTTGAGAAAGCTAATAACGAAAAAAAAAAAAAACCTAAATCAATCGAACTGAGAATCAAAAATCTAGAGAGAGAGAAAGAGAAAGAAATTTACCTTGTGAAAGTCCACGCCGATGGTGCAAAGCTGAAACACACAGGTTCAGGCTTCAGGAGGGTATCATCATCATCAAGTCCGGCCCATCTAATAAACTCGAAGCCCGAGCCCATTTGATCTTTACCCAAAGGCTTTTTTGCACCGTACCTGACGTTGGATAAATCGGTCTAAAAGTAAAATTCTTGGCAATTGACTCTACAGATACAAATCTGTTGCATTTTAAGTCTAACCGAAAACTGTGTTAAACTTTTGGATGAATTCCACCACGTGAAATGTTGGAATAAAATATAAAAAAAGCAACAGAATAAACGAATCGTTGGACAAGCAAAAATTTTTTAAAAACTTTATTAATCAAAAATAAATATATAATTTTAATTAATAAAAGAAAGCTTTGAGAATTTTACTAATCATTTGAAGACCATCAGGGTATTCTAGCTCTTCTCTTTGACATCACGATCTTACAAGCCAAGCCTCCACACCAATAAAAAGACGAGTGGGCGTCAAACTGTAAGAATAAATTAACCTCACATTCTTCTGAATCTGCTATGTACAACACATGAGATAGCAGACTTTTTTTTTCAGAGAAGAACTCTCAGTTTTTTTCTCTGAGTATTCTGTAAAAGTTAAGTGAATGATAAATCTGTTAAGATAACAGTTATCTCTACCTTTTTATATCAAAGCATTTAATTAGTTTTCAATTAATTTTAAATTCAAAATGACCACCGTATCAAATATATGAGAAAGAGATATATTCTACATGATCTTATCTCTTGCGTTTTCTTTTTTTTTTTTTTTTTTGAAACTGAATCACGATTGTGATTCTTTTAAATTATATATATATATATATATATATATATATTAATATTAAAATTACGTTTACGTAAACACGTTTGGTTTTTTTAGTTTAAAAAACGTAAACAACTTTACGTTTATATAATAATATATATATATATATATCTAAATTCAAAAAAAATCATATTTATTTAAAATTATATTTTTTAATTAATCAATTAATTATTTAATTTGTGTCCAAATAGGAAAAGACAAAAGGTGGTCCCACCACACAAATGTCACATACAAAATTAAAATTATATTCAAACAATCTTATTATTCAAATTTTATTAATTAATTAATTTAAAAACCATATTTAACTAATCTCATTAGTTAAATGAAATTAATTAATAAATTAACTAATGCGCAGTTAAATGTGATAACATTTATTACATTATATAATGTGTTACAGAAAAAATTTTTCTGTATCACATTAATATCTCAAGTGTGAAATAATTAATTCAAAATTCAATAATTCTAAATTAAATATTTATAATTCATTTTATGCATTAAATCCAATATAGTAATTTAGAGGTGGCATTGGGGACCTATGGATTTATAACTCAAGCTCCAACAAATTTGACAATTAATTAAACTCTTTAATTAATGTGTCAAATTTTTTAGTTTCAGTGTTACTCTACTAAAAACCTGAAACTAAATTCTTGAGATTATAGTGCAATTACTCAAAGAAAATTAGCAAGTAGTCCATAGATATAATAATTACATATAAGTCAGTTCTCCATAAATAGTTCATAATTAGAGCTAGGTTCAATTTTCGTCTACCTCTCTTATTATATCTTTATCCTTGAGTTCCAACAATTCTCTAATGAATAGTTAATTCATAATCTTATTATAAACGAGCACTTTACTATTCAAACCTCGAATTATCAATTAAGAGAACTATTTTCTATCTTCCATGAGGAAGGTATGGATTCCATATCTGTATAGTATTATTCCCAACAATTTATTATATTATGTTTCTAAGATGCTAAGTTATGATATGTGTTTAAACAAATCTTACCAAGCAAGTCAAAAAACATAATGTCATAAACAGCAGTCTAATAAATACTCAGAATTAAGACTGTCAAATATATGATCATCATAGTAATAAATTTGAATATTCTATTTGTAACAGATGATTTTTAGAGATTCATAATTTATCTGGTCTAGTCTTATATAATCTCATTATATAAAGTACCTTCAATCCAATGTCTCTACATTAATAGTCTGGATAATGACTATTTCATTCTAAATGAGATTGGACCGTACTTATAATATTTAATTAAAGATCCCAAACTTTAATTAATTATTACGGACCATTTAGATTATTAATAATAAATTTTATCCCTAAGCATATAACACTTATTTGCTAAATTTATAGTCACATAAATAATCATAGAATTTTCTTGATGTTTATAAAAGTATTCATAATACATATAAGCAACCAAAATAATTATAAATGTCACTTTATTTATTTATTATCAATATGCATAATGTCACAGCTTTTAGGGCATCAAACCCAACAATCTCCCACTGGCCCTAAAGTAGGCGAGACATGTCTCTAAGACCTAAGCCTTCCAAGTGTACCTTGAAGCTCTTTGTAGGCAAAGTCTTGGTGAAAGGCTCGGCAAGGTTGTCATCCGACGCTATCTTCACAACTTTCACATCACCTCAATGTGCTATTTCTTTGATCAAATGATATTTTCTCTCTATATGCTTTCCTTTTTTATGGCTTCTAAGTTATCTTGAATTTGTCACTGCACCACTGTTGTCACAATATAGTATGAGTGGTTTATCCATGCCTGGAACGGCTTCTAAATCACTTAAGAACTTATGGAGCCAAACAGCTTCTTTAGCTGCATTGCAAGCAGCCACATATTCAGCTTCCATGGTCAAATGAGCAATACATGATTGTTTAGTGCTTTTTCAAACTATGGCTCTACCATCAAAAGTAAACACTGATCCAGACGTAGATTTACGTATGTCTTTGTCTGATTGAAAATCAGAATCAGTGTTTCCAATGGGAATTGAATTCTCACCATAATATACCAGCATATAGTTTCTCGTTCTCCTAAGATACTAGAAAATATGTTTAACCGCTACCCAATGATCTAATCCTAGGTTGGGTTGATATCGACTGACTATACCCACCGTATAGTAAATGTCAGGTCTTATACACAACATGGCGTACATTAGACTTCTCACTGTAGATGCATAAGGTACCCGTCTCATGTATTATTCCTCTTGAGATGTCTTAGGACATAGCTCTTTTGAAAGATAAACTCCATGTCGTGTAGGTAAATTACCTTTCTTGAAGTTTTGCATCGAAAATCTGATAAGCACATTATCGATATATGATGCTTAAAATAGCGTCAACAGTTTGTTCTTGCAATCTCTTATAAGCTGGATTCCAAGAACATAACTTGCTTTTCCCAAATCTTTCATTTGGAATTGGTTGGCGAGCCATTTCTTTATATTAGATAATATCCCTACATCATTCCCAATGAGTAGGATATCATCTACATAAAGAACTAAGAAAACCATCTTTTAATCTTTGATATACTTGTATACACAAGGTTCATCAATAATTTGATTGAAACCATAAGACTTGATTGCTTCATCAAATCTTAGGTTCTAAGATCTTGAAGCTTGTTTGAGTCCATAGATGGATCTTTGCAACTTGCAAACCTTTTGCTCTTGATCTTTGACTACAAACCCTTCTGATTGCACCATATAGATGCTTTCCTTAAGATAGCCATTCAAAAAGCAAGTCTTGACATCCATTTGCCATATCTCATCATCAAGACATGCAGCAATGGATAAAAGAATCCGAATAGACTTAAGCATAGCTACGGGTGAGAAAGTTTCTTCATAGTCAACTCCCTTTTTTTGGGTATAACCTTTTGCCATAAGCCTAGTTTTGAAAGTCTCAACTTTCCCATTCACTCTTCTTTTCTTCTTGTAAATCCATTTGCACCCTATGGGTTTTATCCCTTCAGGTATATCTATAAGTTCCTAAACTGAATTGGAGTACATGGACTCCATTTCAAGGTTCATAGCCTTTAGCCATTTCTCCTTCTCAGAATCTTCCATTACATCACGATATGTCAATGGATCATCCTCACCATTATCAAAGATAGCAACATGTGCTTCTCCAATTTCCCTATAGTTAGTAGGTGGTCTCACAACCCTCCTACTACATCGAGGTGGTATGACATCTTGATCTGGAGATGTGGTCTTCTCATTTTGTCCCTCAACAACAATTGTCGGTTGCAGTCTAATCTGATCAAAAAGTATAACTTTGCTACGAGGTTTATAGTTTTTCATATAATCATTCTCGATAAAAGTGACATTTGTTGATACAAATACCGTCTTTTCTTGTGGACTATAAAACAAACCTCCCTTCATTCCCTTTGGGTATCCCACAAACAAGCATACTTTAGAACGTGGTTCCAGCTTCCCGGTCTTTCCTTTTAGCACATGTGTTGGACAACCCCATATACGAATATGTCGCATACTAGGTTTGCGACCATTCCATAACTCTAAAGGTGTTTTTGGAATAGACTTAGACGGAACTATGTTTAGATGATATACTCTAGTTTGTAGTGCATATCCCCAAAATGAAGTGGGTAATGATGAGTAGCTGAGCATGGTTCTCACCATATCAAGCAACGTCTAATTTCTTCTCTCTACAACACCATTTTGTTGTGGTGTTCCAGGTGCGGTGAGTTATGATAGAATACCATGTTCTATCATATAGTCCTTGAATTCAGTATTAAGGAATTTCCCTCCTTGATTAGATCGAAGAGTCTTTGTCATCTTTCCTAATTGCTTTTCAGCTTCTACTTGGAATTATTTAAACTTTTCAAAAGTTTCAGATTTCCTTTGTATTAGGTACATGTATCCATACCTCGAATAATCGTCAATAAATGTGACGAAATATTCGTAACCACCACATGCTTGCACATTCAATAGACCGCAAACGTCCGAATGTATTAGCTCAAGTGGTTTTTTGGCTCTTTTGCTTTTTGCAGAGAAAGGCTTTTTAGTCATTTTACTTTCAAGACAAGATTCACAAACTAGTAGAGAACTAACTTTTAGTTCTTTTAAAGGAGCATCCTTTACAAGTCTGTTAATTCTGTCAAGGTTAACATGACCTAATCTAAGGTGCCATAGGTATGTTTCATTATTAGAAGAAACCTTTTGCTTCTTGGGTTTTGGTTGTTCAACTTTGAACATTTAGGTATTAAGCAGTGATTTTTCATTGAGCCTCAAGGTGTAAAACCCATTTTCTAGATGCGCAGAACAAATATCCAAACCATTTCTAGAAATATTAACATAATTATTCTTAAAAAAAACATTAAACATTTGTTCAAATAACCTAGAAATAGAAATCTAATTTCTATGAAAACTAGGAATGTAATAAATATTGTCCAAAATTAAAAACTTATTTCTAAAATAAAGTTTAACGACTCTCATTGCTCTTGCCGAAACAACCTCTCCCGTTCCTACTCTCATTGTTTGTTCCTCATCGGCAAGCTCCTTTAAAGAACTAAGCATCTATAAAGAAGAACAAACATGGTTAGTTGCCCCTGAATCAATTATCCAAAGTGAAATATCATCTTCAACTAAACAAGCATCTAAAACGAGTAAATCTGATTTACCGTTGTTTTTCTTTTCTTTGATCTCCTAAAGATACTTCTTGCAGTTTCTCTCTCTTCCAGTGCCCAACTATGCCGTACTGGAAACATTTTCCTTTAGGCTTCTTTTGCTTTGAGCTCTTTTTGTTGTTGTTGCTTTTGTTCTTCGTGGGTTGCCCTTCATTCTTAGACTTACAACTTCCTTCAATTATCTTCCTCTTCCTATTCTTTTGAGTAGAAGAGGAAAGTTGAGCTTCTACAAGATTTGCCTAAGCTTCTTTAATCTTTTCTTTCGAAATAGACTTGAAGGTTTACAGCTCATTAAGCAACTCAGTCATATTATATTTCAGCTTATTCATGAAATAGTTGCTTTTGAATTGAAGGAACGCAGGGGAGAGGGTTTCCAAAATCATCCCTACCTGTGTGGCTTCATCTATCACCGCTTTGTTCACTTTGGCCTCATTGAGATAGTTAACCATGTTGAGAACATGTTCTTTGACCGAGACCCCTACCTTCATCTTGGCATTCATCACAGCCTTGACGGTGTCATGACGTTCCCTTTCAGAAGGCTTGCCAAACATGTCTTGTAGAGACTGCATTATCTCATAAGTAGTTTTCATGCTTTTGTGCTTCATCTTAAGCATGTCAAACATGCCAGCCAAAGGGAAGCAGCGGGCCTTGTTATTTGCCTCGATCCAACGATCATTTGCTTCTTGTACATTACTAGAGGCATTGGCAACAGGCGATGGAGGATATTCCTCCGTCAGGACAAACTTGTAATTTTCGCAAATTAGTACAATGTTCATGTTACTCTTCCACTTGACAAAATTATCTGCGGTTAATTTTTCATTTAAGAGAATAGCGATGTTTGGATTAGACATTGTTGCTGTAATAAATAAATAAAATAACATAAATTAAATGGTTGCATAAACATCATAAATATATGTTTTAGAATAGTAAACGTGATGCATGATGCATATGAAAAAACACAAAAAATATTTTTACTAATTCCACAATTATTCAATTTTAATAAATAAAATGCCGCCGTAAGGTAGGTCAAATTATTTATGAATTGAATTGAGACATTCTCAATTAATAAATATATTCAAAATATCTCATATTTTCTATATTTATTAATAACCGTTTGTTTTGGTCAAGATATAACTAACAATTTAATTATAGCTTTATGAGTGTAACCCACTATTTTAGATTTTAACAACTTGACTCAAAATTGCCGCCGTAGAGTATGTCAATTTTGAAATATATTATAAAATCCTATTTTTTAGAAGCCAACCTTGTTATTGATTTAAATAGACACCCTCCGTACAAAGGACGAAATCAAAGCGTTGCAAGGCGCCACTTAAATCTCATGGTGTTGTGCTAATAGTGGAGAACGTAGGTCATATTGTCATATTATCTTCTCCCACTCATTATTTCAAAAGATCTATTTTATCTTATAAAACATCATATGTTTCATAACTCTAGTAAATAAAAACAATTTTTAATTACTAGGTTATATTATGTGTTAAAAGAATCCTATTTTATTTACACTT
Organism: Artocarpus hirsutus; assembly: GCA_946598075.1. NCBI lineage: Eukaryota > Viridiplantae > Streptophyta > Magnoliopsida > Rosales > Moraceae > Artocarpus > Artocarpus hirsutus. Next base: position 9,971 of record CAMOHE010045256.1, on the reverse strand, counting down.
AAATAAATTACCAGATTTTCTAAAAATCTAAGTTTATTATGAATTATCTAAGTTACCCAATATTAAACAGTTTAAAATTAGATAACTTAGAATTAATGTGAATTTTACCACATCTTAACTATTGAAACTAAATTCACATTATTCTGTTGATTGATAAATTAAAATTCTATAAAACCAACCCAATTAATTTAATCTCATTAAATTAATTCTAACAGATATTGAATCATTTTATAAACACCTTTATAAAAAAAAATAATATGCAAGTGTATGCATGTCATGTTACAATAACTATAAGTGGGTACTTTCCGAGATGACATGTTATAATGCATGGACATATTATCACAATCATCATATGAAAATAAAACATAAAAATAAACAATAGATTTTTAACTAGGTTTTTTTTTATAATTAAATTACAACCTAAAAAAATAAAAAATAAAAAAAAATTACAAAAATCTTCTTGTGATTATACGTAAGTCTTAGCTCCATTGTTGCAGCCTTGATCAGATGCTTTACTATAAAATTTGGTAGGCCCAAGTTCATAACTAGGCCAAGTGTCCATGGGTTATTCTCCAACTTTTCCACGTACAGTCTTTGTAGCAGGTAATGAGCACTTCTGGTTATATTCAATTTTCGTTGCCCAGTATGTCGTGGATACCATCAATGGAGGTTTTTTTTTTTTCGGTATTTAGCAACTGGATTGGCCTTTTGAGAGTTGCACGTAAGGTGCAATTAATATGCAGGTCAATGGACTTGTCTTTTGCTGCTATATATATATATATATATATATATGTGTGTGTGTGTGTGTGTGGTGGGTTAGTCTCCTTTTTTATTTTTTAATCGCATGTCAGAGTGCATTAAAGAGGCTCAACAATGATAAGTCAACTTTTTAACTTAAAAAAAAGCCCACGTGTAGGACTTTATGGCCCTTCAAGCTAGTGCATCTCATGCACATTAACGAAGACAACTCATGGATGGAAGCGTGCTGTAGGTGAAGGAAGGAAAAAAAATAACAATAATAAATTACAAAAAGCCTATATATTTTTATTAACTTATACATATTGATCTAATCAAATTAAAAATAAAATTATTAATCTAAAAGGATCATTTAATTACTGACCAAAAATTATTCATAAATAACTATTCATCACATGAACAAGAATTACAAAGATATAAAGTGCCCACAAACATACATGAAAAACATGATATTATCAAAATAAAATCATGTTAATTAAAATTATATATTCTATAACCCTATTTGATGTCATTTGTTGGAATAAAATTTAAAAAGGGCAAAGGAAGGAATGGATAGTTGACAAGCAAAAATTTTATAAAAACTTTGTTCATCGAAAATAGATATATAATTTTAATTAATAAAAGAAAGCTTTGAGAATTTTGCTAACCTTTTGAAGACTATAGGGTATCCTAGCTTTCCTTTTTGATATCACGATCTTTCAACCCAAGCCTTCACACCAATGAAAAGATAAGTAGGCGTCAAACTACAAGAATAAATAACCTCACATTTTTTTAAATATGATATGTACTCAACACATAAGATAGCAGACCTTTTTTTTCAGAGAAGAACTCTCAGTTTTTCTATCTGAGTATTCAGCAAAAGTTACATGAATGATAGATTTGTTGAGATAACAATTATATCTACCCTTTTTATATCTAAGCAGTTAGTTAGTTTTCAATTGATTTTAAATTTAAAATAACCACCATATCAAATATATGAGGAAAAGATTTATTCTACATGATCTTAAAATTTAAAGTTACGTTTACGTTTGTTTTTTTTTTTTTTTAGTTTAAAAAACGTAAACAACTTTACATTTATATAATAATATATATATCTAAATTCAAAAGAAAATCATATTTATTTAAAATTAGATTTTTTCAATTAATCAATTAATTATTTAATGTTATGTTCAAATAGGAAAAGACAAAACGTGGTCCCACCATACATGTGTCACACGCAAAATTAAAATTATATTCAAATAGTCTTATTATTCAAATATTATTAATTAATTAATTTAAAAACTATATTTAATTAATCTCATTAGTTAGATGAAATTAATTAATAAATTAACTAATGCTTAGTTAAATGTGACAACATTTATCACATTATATTATGTGTCATAGAAAACATTTTTCTGTATCACATTAATATCTCAAGTGTGAAATAATTAATTTAGAATTTAATAATTCTAAATTAAATATGTATAATTCATTCTATACATTAAATCCAATATAGTGTTTTAGAGGTGGCATTAGGGACCTATAACTCAAACTCCAATAAATTTGACAATTAATTAAACTCTTTAATTAATATGCCAAATTTATTAGTTTCAGTGTTACTCCACTAAAAACCTAAAACTGAACTCTTGAGATTATAGTGAAATTACTCAAAGAAAATTAGCGACTAGTCAATTGATGTAATCATTACAAATAAGTCAGTCCTCCGTAAATAGTTCATAATAAGAGTTAGGTTCAATTTCTATCTACCTCTCGTATTATATCTTTATCATTGAGTTTCAACAATTCTCTAATGAACAGCTAATTCATAATCTTATTATGAACGAGCGCTCTATTACTCAAATATCGAATTATCACTCAAGAGAACTATTTTTCTAACTTCCATAAGGAAGGTATGGATTCCATATCTATATAATATTATTCCTAGCCATTTTTTATATTATGTTTCTGAGATACTAAGTTATGATCCGTGCTTAAACAAATCTTACCAAGCAAGTCAAAAAACATAATGTCATAAACAAAGTCTAATAAATACTTAGGATTAAGACTGTCAAATATATGATCATCATAGTGATAAATTTGAATACTCTATTTGTAACAGATGATTATTAGAGATTCATAATTTATCTGGTCCAGTCCTATATCATCTCATTATATAAAGTACCTCCAATCCAATGTCTCTATATTAATAGTCTGGATAATGACTATTTCATTCTAAATGAGATTGGACTATAGTTGTAATATTTAATTAAAGATCCTAAACTTTAATTAATTATTACAGACTATTTAGATTATTATCTATAAATTTTATCCCTAAGCATATGACACTTATATGCTAAATTTATAGTTATATGAATAATCATGAAATTTTCTTGATGTTTATAAAAGTATTCATAATACATATAAGCAACCAAAATAATTATAAATGTCACTTTATTTATTTATTATCAATATGTACAATGTCACAGCTTTTAAGGCACCAAACTCACATGAAATTCACATGAGCTACTGAAGATGGTAAGGTCAGTCTTTTTCTTTTGACTAATTCTTTTTAACCGCATAGCTCATACGTTCGTCTCCATCCGTCATGGAACCTATAAACTGTTCATAGAATTTGTCAAAAGGAAATTCTAATCTTGTCCTGATAAATGGAACAAATGCCCTGCACATGAACATTCCGGCTATATTTTCAAAGAGTGTTATTAGTTGAACCAATAATGCCAAGATTTATAAGTTCCTAGAGTTAATCGTCAAAGACATTTAGGGTCTGTTTGATAAATAGATTCAAATTAGTAATTTAATTTGAATTAGTGTGATTTGAATTAGGATTTGAGTCAGTGATTTGAATTGTTATTTGAATTGATTTTTGGATGTGTATTTAAGTTTTAATCTAAGTATGGAATAAAATTAGAATTTGTGTTTGAAGAGGTAGTTAAAATAGTTTTTGATTTATCTACAAATCTAATAAAATCTAAATGTTAATAATTCTAAAAAAAATACAATATGGATCTTAATTTATTTATCTCTTCATTATAAACACAATGAAAAAAGAATCATTTCAATTGGATAATAAATAGAGAAGTTATGATTTTTTTTCTCAAATATAGGAGAGAGAATTTTAATTTTTGCTATAGCAGAGATATCCAGTATCAAAAGTTTAGAAGGGAGTCAAAACTCTAAAAATTTAGATTCTTGATACTCAAAAGATTCAAATTTTGGAGGAAATAAACATATATCTAAAAGATTTTTAATACTCAAATCTAAGTGGGTGTTTGAAAAAATGGTGGGAACCAGTGGTAAGAACAACTTTTACTGTAGCATGTGAGAGTTTTACACTGTAGTAATTTTTTTTATTGATACTGTAACATGTGAGGATTTTTTACTGTTTATAACTGATTTTATGGTGAAAACCTCTCACCACTCCTAAATATGCCATAAATTAAAATCCAAAAATTCAAAAAATTCTCGAAATAAACGAGTCTGCATTTAGATCCGTACAAGAAAGGCCCCAAAAAACTTCGGAAGAGCTCCAAATGCCAAAACTACCCTCGAAACAAAACCTCCTCTCCTCGAGGATCCAAATTTCAATTCCTTTGTTCGCTATTTCGCCGGTCAAGGTACTCTCCTCAGCTCAAAACTAAGATTTACAACTTTCATTTACAATCTCAATTATCAATTTTTAAGCTTTTGTTTTGTTTTTGTTTTGTTTTGTTTTTTTTGTTTTGGTTAAAAGAAAGCTAGATTCTAATTTTGCCAGCTTCAAATCAATTAAAGGAACCACCTCAGATTATTGTTCATAACTTCCTTTTAATTTAGTGCAGAGTTTATTTTCGTCTAATTATTGTTCATGGTTTTAGTTAATAAGACCATAGAAAATTTTAAATTCTCAGTTCGATTTTTTCTTATTGGACGGTTTCTTTGTGTGTGTGTGTGTGTCTGGGTCAATTATGTTGATTTGGGAATCCTTGATTTTTCCTAACTTTCTTTACTCACTGTTAAATGAAGCTTCTTTACTTACCGTTAAATAAAGCAAATAGAGGAATTTGGAGATGGTATCCCCCCTCAAAAAAAAAAAAAAAGGAGATGCTACCTGTGTTTTATAATTGGGGAACTTTTCATATAAATGAATAGATTTTATTATATCTCTGAAGTTTGTTTCATACATTTTGTTTTTTATTGCTAAAGATTATCACCAAATTATCTAAAAATAAATAAGACAGAATCTCTTTGGTAGGGTAGCTCAGTCTGTTTATAAAACGAGAAGATAAAAAAGATTAGATTCTTGTATATACACGTACAAAACTCATTTACACACTTGTACATCCATGCATATTGATTGAAGGTGGATTATCTCTAAAACTTGTCATTTTGAATTTTTGGTCACAGGAAAGATAAAATGCAACAACTAGGCAAGGATGTTGACCATGATCCTCACAAAGCTCTAGAGAAGAGGCCGGGCATCATCTTTGTTGGGTCGCCTAACGTCGGAAAGCGCACTCTTCTCTCACGTATGCCATTTTCCTTGTCTGTCTCTCATCCTTTTGTGGTTTTTGAATTTTTTAGTACTTCTGCCTCTTGTGTAATGAAACAGTTGAAATCTTTTATTATTAGTTAGTATTTAATCAAATAATCTCTGTTTCAGCTGCTATTATGTAACAAATTTCGCAATTCTGGAAATAAAGGAAACTGGGAGGATGTGGAAACAAATTGAAAGCATATTGTGGTTGGAGGATTAATCTCTGTCGATTTTGAAGGTACATCTGATTTAACTTCCCAAGAGATACTTCATGGTTAGGTTTTTCTTATATATTCTTGTGTTTTTATTTTTATTTCTATTTTTTACGAGTAGCTAACGCACAAGAATAGAGGATACTGGCTTGTCCATGACATTCTTTGTTCTGCTACAATTCATAGTCATTGTTGGTTTTTTTCATGAGCAGCTGGACTATCGACACAAAATACTACACTGCCGATGTTTCCGTATGCGTTGCTCATTTGCATAATAGATTCTCCATAACGACTCTTCCAACATATACTCAGCTTGCAGCCCTTGTCATGGTCTTCGACATGAATGATGTAGGAAATTTTCTCTTCGCATCTCCAACACGTCTACAATGTTTTCTAGGTTTTAAAATTCATTGGATGTCCATGAAGGACTGGTGTAATTAGATTTCATTTTATGAAATTCTGTGCAGCCATCATCTCTTGTTGCCCTACAAGATTGGGTATCTCGTAATGATCTTCAATGGTTTAAGATTTTGTTTTACATAGGGAACAAAGTGGATCTTGTTCTAGGTCATCCAGTTCATTTTGAACAAAAAGACGTCTATTGAAGGTAGAAGACTTGTTTTCTAACTCTCGTTTGGAGTTTGTTGACTATGGAATTTCTAAGACCGAGGGAAATGGTTTGTTAGGGGATGAATAACTAAGGGTGGCAAAATCGTGTTCGTGTTGTATTTGTATCAGTATCAGCACGTTTATAGCATTACATGTTTAGACCGAACGTGAACACGAACACGATAGATTAATAAACATGCCAAAAATACAAACACGAACATGACTTGCCTATGGCACGCGTAACACGGCACGACACAATTAACACAATTACTAAGCCGGCCGTGACGGCTTGATACAATAATAACACGCATATGGTACGTTTATGACCTAGTTAACTAAAAAATTAAAAAAATTAAAAAGCCAATAAAAAAAATTAATAAAAACACAATATCTAATTGATACTAACCTACTACAAATATTTTAAATTTTTTTATTTTTATGTTGAAATGTGTTATAAATGGGCGGGTCGTGTCGTGTCATGTCGATACGTTTACTATCCGTTTAATTAAATGTGTTAAGGCGTGTTAGACGTGTTAACACGAATCCAGCCTGTTTAATTTTGTGTTATTCGTGCCAACCCATTTATGGCCCAATTAATAAACATGCAGTTTAAACCCGTTTATCTCGTGTCGCTTTCGTATCGTGTTATCGTGCCGTGTCCGAAATTGCCGGCCTTATGCGGAAGTCTCTTTGGAGATTAGAAGATCATGTTTGGAGTGGTGCGCTGAACATAACATCAAGTTTATTGAATCATGTGCTTGTAATGCTGATTTTGACAAATGTAAGGCCCTTCTTCATGTCTTGATATGCTTTCATATGCTTTTTTGTTGTACGTGAATTAGACAAATACAGGGGTTTAGATTTCAGGAGTTACTATGTCTGCAAGGAGTATAAATACTTGGATCGTAATGAAATATCTTTCCATTATACCAGTTTTTCTCAAAAATGCTTCAAATCTGATTTTGAGCTTAAGGACGTACAGGATACTGATGCAAAGGATTGATGTTGCTGTCATTTATTTACTATTTGAGTCTGGTGTCCTTTGTAGCTTCCTTTGTTGTTATTGGATCGTATTAAGAAACGCTATGTCTGTGGCTATCTTTTTTATTGTCAGCTTTGTCATTTGTAAGTCAAGGGTTGAGAACGACACCGTATTGTATTCGGTGCTCCCCTTTTATCCTGTTTAATTTCTGGCTTTAGACTGGTTTTTGGTTGCTTGCCGTTGTTGAGAGCTCAGAGAGCTCGTCTATGTATTGAAGTTCAACTCAATATTGTGGATAGCAGAGTTAGGCCCGTCGTAACCTGCTCTTGCTTGTTTTAAGATTACCTTTATTTCTCTCTTCAGACTCTTACATCATATAGTGGCTCGTATGGAGTTATAGCATTATGACTTAATCTTGCAAGGTGGGGAACTGGTTAAGGATGTCTACTACTCACACACACACACACAACGACACTCACATCTAAGTGAAAACGCTTGATGCTTTGCTGGAGTTCGCCTGTTGGGTTCCATGAACAGAAAGGGTAATAAGTACGGAAGAAAATTGATGATGAAGTTAGATTTCAGGTAGTTTTTGTGGGGTGGGGGCTGTGGGGTGGAGGAGGAAAGATTTGTCTGTATTTATTTTGTTTATAAGATGAAGTTGGTCTTGTTGGACAGGCTTGTCAGCTGATGGTGATTTGCAAGGATTGAACGTCTCTTTGGTGCTCTCGCTGCTCATATGTGGCCTGGGATGATTCATAAGTCAGGAGACAAGATTACTGAACCATGATTGCCTGAAAGAGAAGGTTTCTTCTCCATTTACATTTAGCTGGTACTTGAATTGTTACTTAGAATACTAAATATTTTCCTCGATTTTCAGACATGTCAGAAGAAGAATCTGATTATGAACTTGAGTACTAAATTCTCTCTGCGGGTTCAGCTGAACCATGGGATAACACAGATAACAGATGGGTTTGTGCAAGTGGTACTACTTCTACCTCAAATGCCGAGGGATCAGTTTCTCAAGGTAATTCCAACTCGAGGGGTGATCTGGAGAATGAAAACAAGTGCAATGGGAAGGTGACACACCCTTCAAGATCTACGGCTGCATTACACAGACATCAATGATGAGAGTGGCACAACTTCTAGAAGAACATAACCAAGCAGCAAAACCAGATGAGACCACACATTTTGATTTCGATGAGTTGGAAAATTTGATGTCAGAGATTTGTAACGTGCACGATAGTTTGAGGCTGATGCCTGAATTTCAGTGGAGAGATAGGCTGCAAATCTGGCACTGAAAATGGCTGCCATGTTTGGCGGAGGCAGGCAGTGATGATGAAGAGGAAGATTAGTGCAATCAATATTTGGCATGCCATTATTTGGGATGAGAAAGTAGTTCGGAGATTGGTCAGAACTTGTTTCCTTTTCTTGTACTTGTGCAGGTGTCTACGTTGAGGACGGTATTAGTCTTTGTTTCACTAGTATACGACTCCTTGGGTTGCTGCAGAATATGGTTTATCATGCGCCAATGAATAAAACTTTCAAACTTGGGTCAACGTATAAGTCACGTGGGCTTGTGAGGAGAATCTTTGATGCTCATGGTATACTTTAATAGTCCTCACCTCAGTAGCCATAAACATCAAATGACTTGTGTATGTTAGTTCGAGCTAGAAAAATTAGTGGGAGGACTGGGCATGATTGAACTAATAAAATGAGCCAAATAAAAAGATGAATTTAAGAGGAGACACAATTTTTATGAATTTCCATATACAAATTAAAAGGAAAAAAAAAAAAAGTTCACATGGGGCAGCCGCTTACCTTTATTCATGTGTGGTTCCACCCTTAGTTGTAAGCCAAGATGTAAGGCTTGGTAAATTGCTTTCTATAGCTTTTGCTTAGTAGTCATGAAATCTATCAAGTCTACACCATGAGGATAAAGGCTAATTGTTTTCCTTGTAGAAGTTCTTAATAGCTTTGTTTAATGATAAATTTGACGCCTTCCAACCAACCATATATGTTTAAGGCATGGAGATTTAAAATGGAAGAAGGACAGAAACTAACTTGAGAAATACAGGGAGTGTATAAGAAAAGCAGGAAAAGTAATTATATAATTTTTTTTTATATATAAAAGCTACTATATTACTATTAGAATTTGATTATTCTATCTTGGAATCTGATGCTATATTTTTCTTCTCAATCTCGTTTATAAACAGTAAATTTACATTTATCCTCTGTAAAAAGAATTGGTCCATTTGGTACTAATCCATTGACTAGACTCAGTCATTACTGTTGAGCTTTACCTTGAAGTAACAAAGAGTCGAGAGAGAAGGAATATAGAAGCGGAGGAAATTAGAAGAGTTGATGCAAGACAGGCAAGATCAGTCCCAGAGACCAAAGGAACACTCTTGAAGTTCTCTAACACTCCCACTTGAAGTATCATCATCACTGCATGCACTAGCTTTGATTTTGCGTCTGAAACTGATTTCATTTCAAGCCCACCTTGGAACTCTCTGAAACTTAATTAGTCATCTAATCATATTTAATACCAATTTTATTAAATATAATGGAGCGGTCCTATATGGCCCAGCTATTGACAAAACAATGAACCCCCTCTCTGTTACAGTGGCTCACTGTTTTGCAAATTGTAACACCCCGAAGTTAATTAAATGGTATTAGAATGACAGATGGTGGATTAGTGTGCCTTAATGAGCATTTTAAATATAATTTGAATGTTTTGTGGAAATTTAATAACCTTGTATAATTTTACTCTTTTAATGATTTGTAATTATTCTAAAATTATTTTTAATTGTTAATTTAAATTTTTACAAAGCAATTTGATTTGAAAATAGTGTGTTGTTGCACATAGTTTTGTGCAACCACTTTCTCTATTTTCCTC